>CAJNOQ010002918.1:0-22152 GCA_905250885.1 Didymodactylos carnosus | reverse complement strand
GACCAACTCAAGTCCGGTCAGATCGAGAAATTTGACCTGCTTGAGTTTTCAGAATTAGAAAAATTAAATTAAATAAAATCGAAAAAATGTCATAAATTCCTTTGAGAAAAACAAAAATGAAAAAAAGTCAAATATTAGGTTCGATCATCAACATACTGCAATTTTGGCAACAGGGTACCCGCCCGAGTACCTTATACGTACCTAAAAGTACTTTAAGGTACTTCAGTACCCGAAAGTTCCTGTGACATACTAGCAGCAGGGTACTTTTTCAGGTACCCTTAGCTCAGTACATTCACTAGGGTAGGCTCAGTTTCGTGAAACCTATTCCAGGATAGGCTTTAATCTATCGAAGCACACAAGCTCCGCCGCCTATGTGTTGTGTTCAACTTGGTGAAAATTACTCAACTGGCGTACCTGAATATTTTCAAATTGATAGTACAGAATGAATGCCGCTACAAAATCAGAAACTATTTTCTCTCATTTACGAGATCATTTAGTATTTTAGAACAAACTAAAAAATCATGATTTTTTGCTATTTAGATAGTACTTTCAATTTCACACAACAGACTTTCTCAGAATACTATAATGCTTATGAATTTTCTAATTTATACGGAAATGCTTCTTGAATATCCTTTCTAGCGCACTTCAGCGACCTCTTTCTCTCGAATTCGTGATTATCTAACGAGAAAAGCGAGTACACGCACGAACAGAGTATTGTGGATGGGCACGACAATCCTGAATCATTTGAGGCAGGATTGCATTTTGCTTATATTGGTATAATATAGGTTAACTAAGACTGAATGTTGCTAAAACTGACTGCAAAATAGGTCTGTTAGCTATCTTTTGCCTTTCTTCTATTTCTCACTGTCTAAAGATATGGAGCGACAAAATGAAGTCAATGAAATTTGAGGGATACGCTAAGACTGACTTAAATCTGATTTTTTAGTCATAACGAACCTGAATCCACCACTCTCTAGCTTCACGATGGATGATGTTTGTTTATTCACGAAAAGGAAGAGTTGTCATTGGTCTCCGTCGACCTCTGTAGTGCCAATGACTCAACGGTAGAAAATAGCAGTGATGTACAGTCATAAAGCTAATAAAACAGATCGATAAATGTTGAGTAAATAAAAGAAAATAAATATGAATTATAAAGTCAAGAAGTGAAGTAACCATGTACAAGAGGTGAGATACGAACATATTTTAATTGTTGATCGCATAAAGAAGAGTAATGTAGATGACTTTGAGCTTTAAATGTCAGACTTCTATGATATTACCTTATATAACATCGATCGTCCCATAGTTTATTTATTTTCTCTTTTGTCATAGTCTTTCATAAACAAATCTCATTTCTTCACTATTCCATATAGGAAATTAACATTGTTTCTTTCCGAGCTTTACCTATAGATGAAGAAGAGCAAGTTTACTCTTCAGGTAAACAAAACAAATAAATTTTTTACTTTGGATAAAGGATGAATCATCTACAGAGTTCTCATTATTGGAGCATTTTGTTAGTTGCCTTACTCACGTTTTAGATGATAGGCACAAGCGATGAAGATGTTCAGTTAGCTAACAAACTAGTTGATCCCGCTGCTGAAAATAATAAACAACCGATTTTAAATGTCCTAACTCAAATTCTTCCTGACGATAATCCATCGTATATGGTTTTGGAGCTTGCATCTGGTACTGGTCAACATATTACTTATTTTGCTGAACATTTTCCTCTTATTCAGTTCCAACCAAGTGATATCGAACCACAATATTTACAAAGTATTCGTGCTCACATTAGAGAATATGAAATCAATGCTTTCACTCAAAATTGTTTACAACCAATTACAATTGATCTTCGAGCGCCACCTACTCCTCACAAACAAGTAGACTGCGTCTATACAGCTAATCTAACACAGATTGTACCTTTAGAAATTACACGAAATCTATTTAGTTTTGCTGAAAAAATATTAAGAAAAAATGGTTTTCTTATCATTTATGGACCATTTGCCAAAGATGGACATATTACTCCGGAGAGTAATCGAAAATTTAATGAATATTTACAAAAACACGACGAACGATGGGGTTTAAAAGATATTAATGAATTAACGTCATTAGCAACAAAACATCAGTTACAATTAAGGCAAATATTTGATATGCCAGCGAATAATAAAATATTATGGTTTATCAAGATTGACTAGGATTGAATTTAATACAAGTTATTCAAACATTTGGTTTCTAAAGTTAAAAAGATCTTTTGGCTGGCAGTGAACGTCGGTAACTGAAAAAATTATCATTTTAATAATTTATTTAAAAAAGGACAAGAATCAACTACATCCTGAGGAATTTTTTTGTCGTTTTTTTCTCAAATATGTCTCAAGGTTTGTGCTTTCTATTAATGCCGTACGATAGAAGAAGATTTGTTCTCGTCTGCTACTCTGAAATTCCGTTTGATGTTTTATTCTTTTCTGTGTGAATACATTTCTTTGAACATTTTTGTACATTCCAATGTTAGATGCATTAATATCAAATAACTTTTCCTCCATACTAGATGTGTTACAACGAATATTTTTGAACAAACTTATACTTTCACAGTTTCAAGCCTTGTCAAAACGAGAAGAGTAAGTTAGTTTAAGCTTTATTTGTAAAAAGAAGAAAAAGAAAAGAATTTTCATTAAATAAATATAGAACAGCAAAAAGGAAGAGGAATAGACCCATTTTGATAGAGTAAGTAAGTACTTAAGTAGTAAGTTACGTACAATCTATAAAATTTAACATTTAAAAGAAAGCGAAAAGACGCGACTGCAGTAAAAATATCGAATAGACAAATATTTTATCTAATATTTCTAAAATATATAGAATTATTTTATTATTTGACTAATAGCAATGAATCTGGTTTATTTCTACTATTTTAGATTGTTGACTACGATGTGGTTTATGTACATAATAAGTTGGATTACCTTTATTCTTACCGCATTCTGTTTAACATTCAGTGTGGCTACTGGCATATACTGCATGGCAGAATTGATTGAAGAATATACAAGTGTTGCAAAACGTATTATTCATTATTCATTGTTAATTATTACAGTTTTAAATATTCTTTTGGCCATATTTGAACCTCAATTTACTTGGACATTAACGTGTATTGGTCTCGCATCAAATTTATTATATTTTCTTATTTTATCCAATTTTCCTATTCTTCAGTTTTTATCACCCACATTTCTGGCTGCCATGACTTTACTGCTTATTCATCATTACTTTGCATTTTCATTTTTTAGTCATACGTACTATCCCTTTGATGAAATTCTAGCTTATTTCACATTGTTCGTTTGGTCTATACCATTTACATTTGTTTTGTCATTGTCAGCAAACGTTTATGTACTACCCAGATATAACGAAGATAAACGACCATTGAATAATAGTCAGGATAATGATTTGGTGACAAATTATTTCAGTAAACGTGCAAAGAAATACGGACTTTTAGCATTTATGAGAAATATACAAGAAACATTTCTGCCAAGAAGAAATAAAAAATTTTAACTATCATCATGCTAAAACAGAACAAAAAAACGTTTTGTGCAATAAAAAATGGTTTAAGAGTAGTGTCTGCTTTTGTTTGGTACAATGGCAAATATTGACTAGTCATTCCTCTTGATAGTTTTCGGTATTTCTACCCACGACCAGGTCCATAACCAGGAGGGGTACCCGTTGTGCCCGGGCACACCCCATAAGTAAAAATTGCTATCTAACAGCTAGAATCAGAACCTGTACAACCAAAAAACAAAATGTAAGAAAATCGGTATATCGATTTACATCTATAGTGTACCCCCCTTAGCAAAATCCTGGCTACGGACCTGCCCACGACAAACGAACAAAATTGTTAAGCATATCTTTCTCTTGCTAATTCTCTCGTACAAAAGTAAACTTGCAGTTTTTACTTTTGAAACTAGAGGTAAAGCGCAACTTGCCCGCCAGAAACTCGCCCGGCTGAAAAGTGCCCGTCGGAAACCTACCCACATGGGAAAGTTCTCCGCCCTACAGTTTCTCGCGTGCGAAACTTGCAGCATTGAAACTGATGAAACTAAAAGTGGAGCATTTCCAACAATAATTCTTTTAGTCTGTTAGTCGAGCACCTGACCATCAAACTCGGTCAGCCACACTTAAGCCATTGCAGTCTGTCAGTCAACAGCTTTCTATAGAATTAAATTCTCTATTTTTTGAGCTAAAATATTAAATTTTTAAACGCAAGTCAATATGGATAAAAATTTAACAGAAAAGTGTTTCGGGACTTCTGGTCTATCCTGTATAGTCTGTGATTTTTAGCGGAGTCACTTTTTGTTAAAATTTGAGCGAACCCATGGTATCGTAGAGGTATCGTATACAGAATCTGGAATGAATTCTTTTAACTTAAACGGATGTATCCAGAGTTGCCAGGTGCTTAGGTCATAAAAGCGAAATAAAAAGTCGAAAAAGCGGAAATTTTTTCCAGAATGCAGAAAAAAAGCGGAAACGCATTTTTCATCAAACGCAAAGGATATCAAAACAAATTTTCCTAGCGCTTTATAGTAGTTTCACTTAAGAAACACAAAAGAAGTACAAAACATCATTTAAATCCAATTTGAATCTATATTGACTTTTTGTGGATGCGTGTTTTTGATCAGCCGTTATAAATTCCAATTTAATTCGAAACTTTCCCGCCTACGACAGCACTTAATGGTTAAGATTTTCTGACCGAGTTGGCTTCCTTGAAGATTTAGTATTTCACTATTTTTCACACTCCCTTTCAGCAGCACTTGAAGCAAGCTAATGTTTTTCTGTTATGCTTATCGCTTATTCGTGTTCAAAACAAGATATTCTGGTTGACATTGTGGGTTACAGTACTCTCTAAAAAGAATCTGTAGCTTACAAAATGAGTATCGGTTTTGGCATTTACCTAATAGACACCGATATCCGTATCGTACAGTCTGTTTAACTGTTTCATCGAATACTCTTGAATGTTTTTTGTCTTGTGAAGAATCGAATTTACGTTTTGTATCAGTCAGAGAAAAAATGTTCAGCCGGTTACATCTCTGAGATACAACGCAGTCGGTAGCCTATGTACCACGTGTTGTTGAGGCTCCCAGAGTTCAGGTTTAGTCGATCGGTAGATTCTTCAAAACTGCCTGTAGCACCTGGATCATGGTAGATGGAGACCTGCGAATCTCGCCAGCATGTAGTGGGATATCTGCTCTATAAGTCTTATGTATTTAGAGCCGTATTTCACTATACAGATTTTTGGAATGGCAGGCTGAGAGTTTTTGCTTTAAACGGTATACCACGATAGACCTGTCAGATCTGGCTCAGTGATATTCAGAAAACGTTCGAGTGCATCATATTTTGAAACAGATAGTAGATGAGATTCACACGTAGATATAATAATCTCAAAGTGGAGGATGCTACGGTTAATCAATACGGTCTTTTCGTTCGTTTTTATTGGTGTATAATAGTACATATTCACATTTTTATATTTATTCGGTGTAAAAAAAAACACATATATATTCTACATAAGTCTGACAAATACTTATCGCGGTAAAATTGGCTCTTTTTTTTCCACCTACAGAACTAGCAACAAAACTAGATGGAAAAAGTAGAGATTTTTTTTGTACAAAATATGAAACAATAAGAGAAATCCTGAGAATGAAAAAGATCAAAAATCAACATTTTTACAATTAAATAACGGTACTTTATTCGAACAGTATGTGTATATGTGTAGAAGTATGAACATAATATACTTCTTGAGAAGAGACAAACTTTCCATTCTTGTCGTTTCGTCTCAATACTCGCTTCTATTATTAGCAAGCGTTCAATTGATAAAAATAACAATGACCAGAAGGAGAAGAACAAGTGTACATATTTTATACAGTGTTCTTAATTAGATTCCTAAAATTAGGACAAAGATATCTAAGTCAATCTGTGAATCATTTTTTTGAGTAAATTACGTACAATATTCGCAAACACGACCCGTTTTTTCCGTTGGACAACGACATTTAGCTGTTGTTCCTTGGTAAACACATGTACCACCATTTTTACAATCCAGTGGACACCAACGATAATCATTTGATCTTTGTACTAGAGTTTCAAAACATAAATAATTAGATTAAGAATTATCTTCGAGAAGAAGGCATACTTTGTTCACACAAAATTCCTGTGGAACCAGCATTGCATATACATTTGTATCCATCTTTTGTTGCCACACAATTTCCATTCAAACACGGATTTGGCTGACATGATCTTGGGCGGTTATTATTTTGACATTTATCACCGTAATATTCTTTTGAACACGTACATTTCGCTCCATTATCACCAATGTAACATTCACCACCGTTCAAGCAAGTTATATTCGAGCAAGCCGATGTACTAATTGTACGTTTTCGCGCTAAGAAAAAAAAGCAAAGTCTCAGATTGCTTAACAAATGAACAAGCCATAAGGTGTACAGACCAAATTGACAATAATATCCAGTGTAAGCCCCCGAACAATAACAGCGAGCGATTCCAGCGTTTACCGCACAACCACCGTTATTTTGGCATGGATTTGGCTGACAGGGATTGATAACTGTTACGGTCGGCTGAGGACATGGTGCAACAACGCAAGCAAGTGATGGTGCAGGTTGCGTAGCGGTGGTGGTTGCTGGAAATAATCGAAAAAAACATCACATTTGTCTAAAAAACAAACTAATCTTTTCTCTAATCGTACATGTTTGACAATTACTGCCGGTGAAAGGATATGAGCATGTACAGATGTAACCAGTTGTTGTTTGAATACAAGTTCCACTATTCTAGAAAACAAGAGAAAACAAATCCAAACACCCTTCTTCATATAGAATTTTATTAAATTCCACCTGGCATGGAGTCGGCTGACAGTAATTTCGAATTTCACAAGAAGCCCCAAAATAACTTGTTGAACATTGACAGACAAACGAGGATCCAGACTGGATACATGTACCACCGTTCTGACATGGTTGTGAGACACATGGATTTAGAGGCGCTGGAGGCGCGGTGACCATCAACAGTTCACAACAACGACCGGTATACTGAGTTGGACACAAGCATTGAAACGTGTTGCCAAATTGAGTACAAATACCGCCAAATCTAGAAGACTATTTATTTGCACAAAACTTATGTTTGCTGTTAAAAATACTTACAAACATGGATTTGGCTGACAAACATTTTGTAGGCAGTTGGGACCAGTATAACCACTTACACAAACACAAAAAAAACCATTTCCAGAAACTTGACATGTTCCCCCGTTCGCACATGGATTATTCAAACAAGCATTCGCTTGCACAACACTTATTTCACAACAACGCCCCGAAAATCCACTTGGACAGTTGCAAGCGAACGCATTTGATTGCACATAACAGATACCTCTGTTTTGACATGGATTTGGCTGGCAAACGTTTGGAGTGACAACAACAGCTTCGAACAAACAGAAAGATTCAAACCATTTTTGTTTATAAGAAGTGATGGTCCCTCATGACATTCACGTTGAGACGTGCACCGTCATTTGAATTATATGTTACCTGTTGTAGTTTGACATAGATTTCCAACATAGTTTGTTGGACACTGACACTGAAATCCCACATTGCTCGTTTGACAAACTCCTGCGTTCAAACAGGGATTAACGGCACAAAGATTATTAAGATTACTAACAGTGGATGAACCGTCTGAAAACAAAATAACCGATAACCTCGTTAGACTACATCAACAACATTCCTAGACAACTTATCTTGTACAGAAGAGTTTACCTTGACTACATATATCGCACAGCAGACCAGTACAACCAGTCACACACACACAAATAAATCCTCCATTTGATTGTATGGCGCAAGAGCCCCCGTTTCTGCACGGGTTGATTGTGGGAGGTGCACATAGAGGAGAAGAACCTATCGACGGACCTGTTCCATCTTAAACAAATGCACGAAAAACTGTTTATTATAACGTCAACAAGATTCACATCTCAAAACTAAATATCTGTACCTTGAGTGTCACACAAGGGGCCAGTGTATCCAGGATTACAACTACACATCCATGCCTCAGGGACTACACCAATGACACAGCGTCCATTTACACATGGATTCGGATTACAGTTTGTTACTGTTTGCCTTTGACCTAAATGACCGTATGCAAGAAATTGTTAGAACTTGTTGATTAAGTCTTAGAAATATGTCCCCACACTTACGTGTAATTGTACATTGAGTACCAGTCCATGGAGCTGTGCACTGACATTGAATAGTTTGTCCTACAAGTGTGCATGATGCTCCATTTTTACAATAGGATGAGCATCCAAATGCTTTCGGTGTAATAAAACTTTTGGCAGAGTTCTCCGATAATGATCGACTAGTTTTGATTTTCGATTCTTCCAATGCGTCAAGATCCGCTTCAATTGTTGGATATTCGTCAATGCTCGTTTCATTAAATATAAAAGCGATCATATTCGTATTCCCTAGAACTAATTACACCTTATTAGCATTAAGTGGAAGATAGCATATGAAAGATAAATACCATATCTTGTTTTAGAATTATTACAATTTTCTACTTGCTCTTTCGACACACATGCTCTCAAATCAGAATCATAAGCTGTTTCAGAACCACATGTGAATAGAACTCGTAAGTTATAAAAACAACGATAAAATCGTTGACAATTGCTTTGATCGGATCCAAAGTCTTGGCATTGATGTCCTGAAAATGGAAATTATGAAAAGTGAGATTCAATATAGATCTAGAACCAGTTACATGACAAAAACTGTCGGACTCAGTTCCTTTGTATGGCACTGTGTGTAAAGTGGCCTTACTTCTATATATCTTGCGATGATATACGTACTTTTTAATACTTTATCTGATTGCACAATTCGAACGAATATACATAGAACGAATGTTGTTAACAGTTTCATTGTCGGATGTAAATGATAATAGAGCAGGAAACACCGGTATAGTGAAATGAAATGAGAAAAAGTAGTGCGAATGTGCTAATATTCTTGATATATATAGAGAGAAGGACAAATAAATACCAGAGTGCTTGGAGAATTTTTATTCGCACTAGTTAAATTTCATTTGAGGTCTAGATCATCATGATAAGATATAGGCCAATGATGACAAATCTCCTCTTTTCTATTCTCTCTTGTTGATGAAGGCGTTTTTCAATCTTACGATGTAGGTTGACAGACATTTTAAATGTCGAGAACAAAGAGAAAAAGAGTACACTTTACTTTAAAACGACACCTTCACATACAACAAACAAAAAAATCCGTAAAGACCACACGTAAACGAAAAACATATTTTGTGAAAAAACTTCATGAACATGATTTTTTGTGTAGCATCAGAATATGACATCACCATGAAATTACCATACACCTTAGTTCTGGTAAAACAAGAAACAAAGAAAAGAGATTAATTGAAGGAATGCGACGATTTTGTATGTTCGATATAATGATAGTCTATCTATTTAGGTTATTCACTTAAATCTATACCGAGGTTAAAACTCACAGGCTGCTTGTTAGCGGTGAAGTTCAAATTTAAGGAAGGATATCAAATATCACGCACTGTCTCTCACTCAGTGAAGTCAAGTTTTCTCCGTTAAAAAAATTGATTTTATCATCCACTGTACTTTGCTACGTGGAAAACTAATAAGTCTTTCATTCAGTTTGTGATTGTGTGTAGTATGAAACGGAAACGGTGTAATGTTTGTATTTCTTGCGAACATACAACCTGAGATCGACGAATCATGAAATAAGAACTTGCATCACCGTTCAGAAAAATCAGAAGATTTTATACAGGACTATATTTCTGACTATTCACACAGATCTGTTTAAAATTATATCTTTGTTTTCATAAAAACTTCTAACACAGGTAGCCATATGAAGTTATTAAACTATGTTTGGCCTAATAACCATGCGCTCTACATGTCACAGTGGGCAATCACGTGAACAGTTAGAGAAAAATCGAAAGTGCGATTTTTTAAACTTCAAATAATGTCAAATATACTTTGATGAACGGGCTATGTAATGGTATAAAAAATTTTCCCTCAACTGGTAAATTTTAGAGGAAAATATATCACCAAAAAAGAGGCTAAATACTAGCGATCTCTGAGAAAAAACATTTTTTTATGAATGAAATCGGTTTGTATTTAAAATTATTATATATTCAGAATCTAGACACTTCTAGCTATCTGTCCATAAGAAAGCTGTTCATCTGACCGTAATGATCTAAAAGAAAAGATTATTTTTCGAACAGACAGTGTTTCCAAAAGAATTGTAGTCCAAGTTGAATTGCAGTTAGTTTCCAAAACTTTCCAACGGTTTAGTCTGACTCTAAATCACATCAAAATGTTCGGTAGCATGTCCTAAATCTATGCTGAGTGCACAAAAATGCATATATTTGCCAAAGTCTATTTATAGGTTTTCCAAAAACCCTTGGGTTTTCAGGTAAAATGCAGTTTTCTCAGTACAGGAACGTTTGTATTGGAAAGTAAGAAACGTTTGTATATTCGGACTCAGCTCGACGAGCTGCGTCGAATCATGTACAATACAATAAGTTTTGATTCGAAAAAATATCGATCGAAATTTTTTCCCATGAACCTACAAGACCGATTTTTCGAAAAAAATAAGGTTTTTTCAAAATTTTAAGTTTTTATTTAAAAGCATTAGAGATGACTAAAAAATGATAATCATTCATGAAACAACGATTTACGAGCATAAAATGCCGATGTCCGCCTGCTTTTAGAAAAATACTCATTGGGCGTGTGCTCAGTTGATGATATCGTATAATATTGCAAGATTTTGCATAATTTTATGATAAGAAATAAATATGAGTCTGCAATCTCAGTCTCACTATCGAGATTTTATACGATTATATAGTTTCTTGTCATAAGATCTTGTAATACCTTGTCACTTTTTTTAACATGATCTTGTAAGATCTTATGACAAGATCTTATAATAAGATTATTTATAATAAAATGTCAGATCTTGTATGATTTTGCACGGTAAATTTCACTATGGTTTTTTCGCTATGATACAGTTTGTAACAGTAAATTCTGCAGAAAATAGCATGTACTTAGTAGCGTAGCCAGGATTTTGTTAGTCGGTGGACGTTGCCCCAAATTTCTTCAAAGTAGTAGACATTAGCGCAGAGTAGTGTGAATTATAAAACTTTTAGTGGATGAGCAAAACCAGTTAGTGGGTGAGCTGAGCCCACCTCAGTCCACACGGTGACTACGCCACTACATGTACTTCGTATAAATGATATCGATATATCATATGGCCGGAGCAGCTATGTGACAAGGAGGAAATTAAAACTTTAAATTATCATATTCGACATGATAAATTGTGCTATTCGTATAATTACCGGCGCTTACTATACAGAAAATGTTTCTATTGAAATTTTCACCTTAGGATGCTCTTAAGTATTTCAGCTAAATTTCGGCGGAAGGACTGCCAATCATATGAATAGCACAATTTGACATGGTGATCACGAATATCATAATTTAAAGCTTTAATTTCCTCCTTGTCACGTACTTGCTCCAACTATATGTCATTTACTATAAGTTGTATGCTGGTAGTTTTCCGTTCCGTGCGGTAATGAACAAAAAAGAAAAAAAATCTAATGAACATTTTTACTATACATTTGCATACGTCAAATACGCTTTACTAAACCTTTTTTAAGAACTTATAACCTCTGAGCATAAAACGTTTCGTACACGGTTTGGAAGAATAAGATGTCTTTTTCTGCAACATTTTACAAAACCAGAAAGGTTATCTGATTAGGACACTTTTCTAAAATATTTTAGAAAAGAAATTACACATGGAGAAAAGAGTAGGACGCTTCCTTTCTGAAACACTTTCTTCTTATTTCTCTCTTGTGCAGAAAACAGCACAAAAGTAATAATTTGCAAGATTTATGATGGTTAAGACTAAAATATTTAAATTATATTTCAATTCTGAACACAGTGTCTCGCCACGGGTGGTAAAGAAGAAGAATCTACACAATTTCTTGTTCATAATCCCTGTTTAGAAGAAAACAAAAATTATCGGAAAAGTTATTTTTTTACTATGAATTAATCCGGACATTTGATCAATGATAAATCGATGTGACTGGAAACAATATCGTCCTAGGTCGATCTTTGTCACATTTCTTGTTCGCTGTTAAAAGGACAGGGGCAATAAGAACGAGAATTGGCCCCGTTGCACATCTTCTCGAAAGGTGTCTAGAATGAAAGAGCATGTGATTTTATGGTGTTCCAGAAATCTGCTGGACCATTGTGCATATTCACAAAAAAAAACTAGCTTGGATCCCGATATTTTTATTTTCAATAATTTTTCAAAAAGAATTCATGAATGTCGAGTTGTTCACCCCTGCATTTTATGATAAAACACTTAATAAGTTTTTATAGAGGATTTAAAAGAAAAAATCGTTTCCATAACCAAAGATAAAAAGATTTGCCATAGATTTTGTTTATATGCTATTTATAAGATATGAATTTGCTATTTTTCTGCGTCAACCGACGTTTGAGCGCCCGACATTTGAGCGCCCGACATCTGAGCGCCCGACACTTGAGCGCTCCCGGCAGCTCATGAGTTTGTTTCAAAATACGTTTGTCAACGTTTTATGGTATATGAGCTCATTTTCAAGACTTTACTAGGATAAAAATGTACAGTTGAACATAGGTAAAAACTTTATAGTAACATAGGACTCTAAGAGGCAAAACCAGGCCGCTCACAGATCAAGCTTATATTAACCGATCTGATGTAGTTTTTATCCGCGATTAACCCTAACATATTTATAGATCTTAAAAGTCCTTTTCAGTACCCCCTGGAAACATTTTCGCAAACAAAACTTTTCTTTTATTAAATGTACTTTACTCAGAATATTTTCATTATTTCATCTCTTTCTCTTAGAGCAAACCTCAACTATCATATACCGTTCAATAGAGAATTTCACGGGCTACATATATAAAACATTCAGAAGGAACTGGGACTGAGTTGTCTAATATAAAAAATACTCTGTAACATCTCAGCAAATCGGTAGGTCAACATCATTCATGTTTTATTATAGCCATTTATTTCCTCGTTAACCACTCTACTTTATATACCGTTCGATAGAGAATTTCACGGGCTACCAAATGAGCTCTAACACATTATTTTAAAAGTTTGTATTGGACAATGTATTGGACAAATACTTGACAGATATCTTTCCTATAGCGGTCGATATTTTTCCTATAGCGGCACATAAAAATAATTATAGTTTCTTCTAGAGACAGAGATTAGACACAGTTTGTATATAGAAAGATGCAAAATTGAAAGGGCTAGAGAATGAAGTATAGCCTATTCTTTCAAATTCCCAGTTTGTTAGACTTATGGGCAAGATACCCAACTGATGCAGTAATTTTGGCCTATTGTAGAATGGTGAATGAGATAGTGTGTAAAAGCGGACTGAAATGCTTGCTGATATAGAAAAATGCAGAATTTAACGTGCTCCAAATTCAAACACATCAGTTTTTTTAAAAAGTATGCCATCAGGGAGATATCCTGTCTTCATAAATCCAGTTTCATAAATCACACATTTATGAAACTTGTAAAAAGTTTCATAAAAAGTTTAACATCAGAGAAAAATTTTCTTAATTAATTAGCACATGTCTCCGAGAGACCTATGGTTGTTAATTAAATTGGTTTAATTGATGAATTAAGGTAACTGCATATGTCTCTAAGAGGGTTGTTACAGTAGTATATTAGTATAAGTCTCATAGTGACTGACATTCTACATGTCTCTGAGTAAGTTATGCAAAGAACTCTAAAATGAAAATAGAAGTCAATATCTGTCACTGAGCTTCTTAATATCAACAGAATATGTCTCCCAGCAGTGTATAGGTCTCTGAGAAGGTGATTCTTAGTCCTTTTAAAATAAAACATAGAGTTTTTGTTCAATTGATTTAGTTAGACAATGTCACTGTGCGACTCATAATTCACAAAGTTACACATATCTCTCCCGTTCAGATATACGGATATATCTGATACAAACTCACTACATTTCTTAATCGACAAACACCCCGATTTAAGAAAGTAGACACACAGCGACAATCACACTTTAAACTTATAACTATACTAACGTTTATTACTATTCAACAAAAAATATTTTTTACTTTTACAAAGCATGTTTTTCTACTACACCCTTGAATTTACGTTCTACACTTTCACAATAAAGACACAACTTTTTATTCGTTTAAAAGAGTTTGGACATGTCTCTAAGAGACGCTCTTGGAGACTTATGCCCTGTTGGAATAAAAATACCGATTTTTGTACGAGTAAGCATATGTCTCTGAGAGACTCACATCTTACTTAGAGACTTGTATATACAGTTTTAGAATAAAACTCCATATTTTTATTTGAATCAGCCTATGTCTCTAAGTAACTCTTATCTATCTTGGTGAGATATTAGCAACTCTACTTGGTTGAGTTACTGTGTCTCTACGAGCCTCACATAGACCTAGAGACACATTGATACTATTTTTCATTAAACAAATCATTATTTTCAATTAAAAGACCACAAACACACGGCTCTACGTGACATATACCAATTATATAATGTTATATGTCTCTATGTGACATATTAATACTACAATTAATTAAGGAACTACTTAATTAAACCTGAAACAACATAAATCGCACATTTATCAAACTTTTTACAAGTTTCATAAAACTTAGGAAACTTGAATATTGAATTTTTAACCCACAAGTTACATAAAAATTAAAAATTTTACTAAACGTGTAAAAAGTTTCATAATTGTGTAATTTATGGAACTGGATTTATGAAGACAGGATAATCCCCGTCAGGCATTTATATACTGAATAGTATGTGCCTGTAGCGACTTTTATTTACAATGGCTCCCAGAACTATTGAACCAGGTTTATTTTCAGTTTTTCTCCTCGTAGATAATAGCTACAACAAATCTGGGAAAAGATTTGAATACCTCAAGGAGTTTTCAATCTAGTCTGTGGCATATAAAGAATTTTGAAGTTTGTAGGACCCAGGTCTCTGGAAAATCCAAACTGTAGAAAAATAAGCCCCCAAATTTGAGTGATACCTTTTTGTAGTAATCGCGTACAGAAAAGATTTCTGAGAAATCAAGACGCCTCTGAGCTCTCTACAGCACTGTATCATCAAACAGCATTAAATTTAAGAGGTCACCAAAACCAGCAAAATTAATCGGAAAACACGAAAATATGTCTTTCATTTTTTTACCCATAAGTCTAACAAACTGAGAATTTGAAAGAATAGGCTATACTTCATTCTCTAGCCCTTTCAATTTTGCATCTTTCTATATACAAACTGTGTCTAATCTCTGTCTCTAGAAGAAACTATAATTATTTTTATGTGCCGCTATAGGAAAAATATCGTGCATACAGCGCTAAACTCTCCCCATAATAGAAGCCTCCGGGGCTTCTAAACTGTCCAAGTGTTCAAAATTTTTAGGGGGGGCTTGTATTATGAAGGGGCTACTATTACGACTTTCGTACAAAAATTTTCAGAAAAAAAAGGAGATTTTGAATTTCTAATACACCTTCCACATCGATTCCTCCAGAGGGGGCTTCTAATACGGGGGAGGCTTTTATTATGGGGGGAGGGTGGGGGTTACATAAATTTCTAGGATACGTAAATGGTAATGAGAGGCATGACACCAAGTCACAATTTTCCTTCATTTCCACCCTATATTCTTTCCGTACGTCTGGCGATGATGTAGCTATAATATTTTTAAAGGTATTTTGTGAACGAACTTAAATTTTTAAGTAGTTTAGGTAAAGTGATTCTACCGTAAAGCAAAGTATCCTCCAGCTTTTAGAGTGAAGGCAATGAGAAACACTGTCAACACCTTACAGAAGGTGAAAATTAGTTTGTCTTTCATAAAGACAGCTATTCTATCTGCCTTTCTTGCAAACGAACCGCATTTCTTTAAAAACAGTTTTTCTTGGACGCTTAAAAGTCTGTTCGGCGAACGCAGCTTCCTTCATATTTTTAATTCATAAAAGGCTCCGGTATTTCCAGGAGCACAAACACACTCATATGCAGTACTAGGGACTTCATCAATCGTTATCGGATTACACACACCATTTTGACATGGATTCGGATTGCAACTTTGCTTTGCTTGATGCCTGCGTCCTAAAGTCAAAAAGTAGGTTCATAAGAAACAATGCTCTAGTAGCACTTATGCGTTGTAACCCGCATGACACTGGTACTAAAACTTCAGACTGCTGGTGATATTACGGTTATTAACAGCGGATGAACCGTCTGAAAACAAAATAACCGATAACCTCGTTAGACTACATTAACAACATTCCTAGACAACTTATCTTGTACAGAAGAGTTTACCTTGACTACATATATCGCACAGCAGACCAGTACAACCAGTCACACACACACAAATAAATCCTCCATTTGATTGTATGGCGCAAGAGCAGAGGTGCAGAACCTTACACAAAATCCAAAAATTTCCACAACCGAAAAATTTTTTCCTTATTAAAAATTTCCACAGTAAAGACATTTTTTCAAAATTTTTCCACAACCGGCCGGTTGCGCAAACGTAAGATTCTGCACCTCTGCGCAAGAGCCCCCGTTTCTGCACGGGTTGATTGTGGGAGGTGCACATAGAGGAGAAGAACCTATCGACGGACCTGTTCCATCTTAAACAAATGCACGAAAAACTGTTTATTATAACGTCAACAAGATTCACATCTCAAAACTAAATATCTGTACCTTGAGTGTCACACAAGGGGCAAGTGTATCAAGGATTACAAGTACACGTCCATGCCTCAGGGACTACACCAATGACACAGCCTCCATTTACACATGGATTCGGATTACAGTTTGTTACTGTTTGTCTTTGACCTAAATGACCATGTCGAAGAAACTGTTAAAACTTGTTGATTAGTCTTTCAAATAAAAGAGATTAATTAAAGAGCTCGGCGCTTTTGTGAAACTCCCTCCAAGTCTTCGAAGAAGACGGACTTTCAGTTATATGCTCAAAAACTGGTGTTATCATGGGCTATTTTTAACCTACTTAGAAACTGATATCACTTTCGGTTACAACCTCTTAAACTGGCGATCACAACCACTTGCGTCGGTCACAACCTCTTAACTTGTGAAACTCCTTCCAAGTCTTCGAAGAAGGAGTATCAGTTATATACTCAAAAAACGGTGCTATGATGGGTTTTTTTAAGCCTACTTAAAATCTGATACCACTTTTGCTCATTTATCGCCGATTTTTATTGACCTATCTTGATCAGTATAGGGAGTTTCACCTTTGGGTACAGAAGGTACCATCCTAACAAGATTTTCTATAACATTTAAAGCTTCATGTCCATGTGTATGGTCACTGCACTGAAAGGTTAGAAATTATTTAAGGAAAATGCCCGGCGAATTTCAAATAGTACCTATAGGAATTCCTCGAGGATTTTCCAGTTTATAGAAAATCGAATTTCCAACAATCTAGAAAATCGTCGTTGAATTTCCATAAATAATTCCCAAGAAAGTAGAAATTCCTCTTTGATTTTCTATAAACTGGAATTTTCTTGGCGGGTCTGCACCAAGTGGCAGCGCGACCAGGTTGTATAGAGGTTGACCCCCCGCTCATGCTTTTCAGAAATTTCTGGTGAACGTCTCCGATTTTGGGTCCTTCCTACCAAAACTTCGCGCCACCACTGTCTCTGCCTAAATCAAAATCCTTGCTGGCATAGGCAGAATTGTGACGTAAACTAGAAACTCTCAAAGCTGATGTAAGTGTAATATGAGTGTCTTTACGTGACGCTCTTATACCTACACTGACTGCAAAACAAAAAGATGAATAAGTATTTGGTCTAGAAATTCTCGGACAAATTTCCACTTTCTAGAAAATCCCCGACGATTTTTCAGTCGATTTTCTATAAACTGAAAATTAATTCAAGATTACAGAATACTAAAATCAAAAAGTTGACAAACACATCTAGAATTACTCGACAAAAACTGTCGGACTCTGTTCCTTTGTATGGTACTGTGTGTAAAATGGCCTTACTTCTATATATCTTGCGATGATATACGTACTTTTTAATACTTTATCTGATTGCACAATTCGAACGAATATACATAGAACGAATGTTGTTAACAGTTTCATTGTCGGATGTAAATGATAATAGAGCAGGAAACACCGGTATAGTGAAATGAAATGAGAAAAAGTAGTGCGAATGTGCTAATATTCTTGATATATATAGAGAGAAGGACAAATAAAGGGTATCAATTTTTTTGATCCCCAAAAAAGTGACTTTTGATCCCCAAATTTATTAACAGTGAAATGATCCCCAAAAAATAAGACTTTTGATCCCCAGATCAATTAAAGATATTTAAATTAAAGAAAAAATATACAACAAAAATACTCACTTTATAGCAACAAAGCTGTACGAACCTTTTTCGGACGATCTTTACCTTTTCTCTTACCCAATGGTTCACAACGAGTTTTGTCCGTCACTTGGTACATGTCGAATAAAATGCCTAATCCAACTGAATGCTTACAGGTGTATTGCTTGAGGCCAATTGGACACGTACACGATGTAAGCGGTGACACTAACCAACATGATGTCTGCCATGCTACAAAATCGTCAAATGATGCCCATTGACCAGATCGATACAATCAAACCAAACTGTCGTTGTTATTGTTGTCGTGGATGATGGAACAACATAAAATGTATTAAACCAATGCAAAATATCAGATCGATTTATACTTACGGACAATTTGTAAGCATGCAGCTCCGTATCAGGAGATATACTTGTAAGAGCAGCAAATGGTGATGAAATACTTGCCTCTGACAATCTGTTAACATTTGTTCCATTTTTGGTAGAAACGCCGATAAATGTAACTTATTACGGAGTGTATATTTTTGTTTTATAATGGCATTCATCGATTCGCAACCATTATTCGTGGACGGTTTACCAAACGCAGCACCCTCGTACCTAAATGACAGCAACTGGGTTAGTCTTAAGCATGCACATTGACTCTATTTTCTCACCAATAGGGTAATTTATAGCTCAGGGGTATTAGGGGTATTTATAGCTCTTGTGAGTTGGCAAAACCAATGAAATTTTCAAAAAATTAATCGTTGATAATACAATTTCGAAAACCGCCAACTGTTGACATATTTCATATTTCTTTCATATTTATTATATTCTGTTCATATTTATGCTCATTTCTTGTATATATTCTCTTTATATTCTTTTTCTTGTCTGTCCACTAATTAATTAGCAATGAATTTTCTATTAAATTGCTATATATTCTTCTTGTATATATTTTCTTTAATTTATATATCTTTAATTGATTTGGGGATCAAAAGTCTTATTTTTGGGGGATCATTTCACTGTTAATAAATTTGGGGATCAAAAGTCACTTTTTTGGGGATCAAAACACATTTATTCCCAAATAAATACCAGAGTGCTTGGAGAATTTTTATTCGCACTAGTTAAATTTCATTTGAGGTCTAGATCATCATGATAAGATATAGGCCAATGATGACAAATCTCCTCTTTTCTATTCTCTCTTGTTGATGAAGGCGTTTTTCAATCTTACGATGTAGGTTGACAGACATTTTAAATGTCGAGAACAAAGAGAAAAAGAGTACACTTTACTTTAAAACGTTACTTAAAACTTTACATGGATATGATAAAAGCACGATCTTATATTAAAATCACTCCATAGAACGACACAAAAGAGAAAGACAAAAGTAGACTACTAGAAATAGTAATAAAAAAAAATATAGCGAAGGACAAACAACAAAGACATTCTTCTTTGAATAATAGATAGCTATGTAATGCATATTTAAACGAACTAACGAAGAATTTAGAGATTATCTCAAGCGGTAGAAAAGCAAGAGCTAGTAGACTTTCTGTTGAAATTAATCTGAGTCCACAAAAAGACAACGATTTGATTGTCTATATTAGAGACTCTCGCAGTTAGTGGTGTGACTAGATTGAACTTGGAAAGGACACAACGACCAAGGATTAATCTACGAAATAAGCTAAACGAAAATATTTTCTTCTAGTATTAAAATCAGACAGGTGCAATTTATTAATGAGTGTAGCAGTATCCGTTGTGAAACCATTAGTGATCATACGTGCAGTTAGTTTTTGAATATAAGTTAGTAAGATGCAAATAAAATCATTACTAAAAATTATTGAACAATAGTTGATAATAGGCAAAAAGTAAAAGTTTTATAAATGTGATGATCGCACAGATTTAAATATTCTGCTCAAAGCACGAAGCTTTTGCCTTTATTTTTACCTCGGAGATAAATAAACTTTAAGTAATTCTATGTGCTTTTCTAATGATAAATCTCTGCCATAAAGAAGCAGAGGTGAAAAATGTATGAGAAATAGAAGAGTTAAAAAATACCATACAAGAGCGTTAAGAGTTTCAAGTTGTGTAGAATTAAAGAGAACAGTTCCCTGGGTCGAATCCACATCTCGGAATCCAAAATCCAAAACTGTTTTGGTAAAGGTCGGGTGTCCTAGATTTTCAGTCAAAAGGAGCACAGGACTGGACCTTTGCCTGAATCACATTCTTCACAGAATCATGTCCCTCGGTATCCTCTATTGATTATTGAAAAGCGCAAGTTTCTAACTCTTTCTCTTTACAAGTTATTTAAGAAACATCCGAGTATCTTATATTTTGAAATGGATAGTAGTTCAATAGAAATATACAACAAGATGGCAACTGCTGGAAAGTTTGACCTGAGACCAAACTGAAGAGAAATCAGTCTTATTTAAATGCTGTATTAGCGCTTTAGGTAAGAGAAGTTCGAATATCTTAATATTGGATAATATATTGTAAAATAAAAATAGATCTATGATGAGTCCTAAGATCTCGAGCTCATTTTTTAAGAGTGGCTTTAATATGAGCTCTTTCTAAAATTTCAAGAAATATGCCTTCCCAGGTCAACTCTCATGATGAACTCACAGCAGGACTCCCGATAAAAAGTCACGGCGTGAACACGTAAGAGGATTACTAAGATTCTCGCGAAATGATTCGCGATTTTCGCGATCACGAAGAAGTCACGATCATCAGATTTGAGTTTGTTGCAATCGCTATGTCGCGGCGTGAAACTTGCTCACTAAGTGAGAAATCACGCTGTCGCTGCAGGAGTCCTCGCTTATGTTTCACAATCACGACGGGATTTGCTAGGAGTCGTGATTTCTCCCGGTGGGAATCCCGATTTCGCGAGAGGAATCACGTTGTTATGGTAGGATTCTTGCTTGGTTCACTAATTGACCTACCTTCTTCCAACTATATTTTTGTTTAGCTACAAAAGATCAGTTTGATATCCTTTTAAGATCCGCAAGTAACCGTGAACAGGCTTTGTCATAGAGAACTGTGTTGTACTTCTTATATCTGTTCTATTAAACATCATAAAGTGAAACAACAATTCACGTATATAACAAAATCTTAAGGGAACAAAAAATAAAAAAATAAATCTTTAACCACAAAAAAACGCATATGCATTTTTTTGACAAGTTGCAAGTTTGGAAAAAACTTGAAAAAGAAAAATATAGAATTCTAACTAAGTTATTTCAACAAAATTATCACGATTTATAGAAAAATACATGAAATGAAAGTGAAACAAAAAAATAAAAAAACCTTTTTCTTATCTTTCACCTATTCGTTCACAATCAAATAAAAAAAACAAAAAAATAGTGTTTCTAACCTATAGGTATACCTATTCTGAATCAGTTTCACTGTCTTCATTTGTTTCATCATCTTCACTATTATCTAGATTTATTTGATCTTGATCTTCATTATCATTGGTTGTGTTCAATTGTTGTTGTTGTTCTTCATCATCATTTCCATTGCTTATACCAGTTTCATTCGATTGTGCATGTTGATCAACTTTCATACATTTTCCGTGTAATACATCTCTACGTAACTGAACCAATGCTGTTTGAATTGAA
The DNA here is from genome assembly GCA_905250885.1 of Didymodactylos carnosus. NCBI lineage: Eukaryota > Metazoa > Rotifera > Eurotatoria > Philodinida > Philodinidae > Didymodactylos > Didymodactylos carnosus. Next base: position 174 of record CAJNOQ010002918.1, on the reverse strand, counting down.
GGCCATTTGTCTTCAAGAACATCATCTTTGATACCATAAGCTGTTGTTAAACCATCTAAACGAAAAGATGCAGAGAAAAACTACGTTAAAGTCCAACATTTTTCGAAAAAATCATACACAAATGTGATTTTTCTTACAGCAACTACCTATTTTCGCTTCTCATCCAAAACAAAG
>CAJNOQ010002917.1:0-22160 GCA_905250885.1 Didymodactylos carnosus | reverse complement strand
TGGTACACTTTTTTGGGTGTTCTTACCCTTTCTTCTTTGTGTTCGTGGGTGTTCTTTGGGTGTTCGTAGGTGTTCGTGGATGTTCGTGGGTGTTCATTCAAAATGTATGCTTAAAAAGTGAAACTATGAAAAAATTTTTGGGTGTTCGTTAGGGATTACTATACTCAGCTCGACGAGCTCTATCGATTGCCTAACTCAGATTTTAATTTGGGGGTGTTCGTGGATGTTCGTGGGTGTTCGCGTCTTTTAGCAATACCCTGAAATCAAGATTCCGTCAGAAATGATCTCAAGATTGTCGACTTGTGTAACCCTTAAAATTTCAACCAATAGATATTCGACCTATCAAAATGCAGTCCATGTGTTATTCAAATACTTCGCATAGCAACCAGTGTGTTGGACGTGAAATAAATATTCACTCAAACTTGGTTAAAAACTCACAAAGGAATTCTAATCATATAGTCCCAGATAGACTGGACATTGACTTAAACACTTCGCAACTAGCATATAGATCAGCGCATAAAAAATTCGATAAGTACAAGCAATCTAAGTATTTCAAATCGATTTTCTCTACCCTTTCCTGATTTTATCTAGACTTAGAAACGAGTAGAGAAAATCTGTCATCTATCAAGTGTTTCTCAACAAACAGTTTTGCTGTCGTTGCCCGGAAAGCTGGGATTGGTGCGATTATTCAAAAATAGCATTTGCTATTCACAAAACAATCAACCATGGGCTACCTAACCATGCTCTCCAATGTTTCTTATCGGAAAATTGTCAAATGCCATATAACGAATGGAGTAATGCTGTTCTTGGAATAATACAAGATGATAATCGTAGTTGTGGAGTACATGTTACAGTCGCACCTCGAGAATACTGTATCAATATGATAACTAGATAACTAGAGAAAACGTCAAATACTTTCAACAACTGCTCGCGTTAGATCTGATAACAGAAACAAAATGATTATATTAAAAAATAAAAGATGTATGCAGACGATAACGCACATCACCTGATACAGCATCTCACCCAGAAATAGATGTATGACTCAAACTCTAAATTTATTATGAACATAGAAATAACATTTTACAAAAGTAATATATATTCTGATAGCGGTTGAATTTCTGTCATGCTGTACTTCACCCGACCTTGACTTGCAATTATTTGCTGACAAATATTTTCAATATTGTTAATGTATCGAAGTATCACATTTTCATAGATTGCATTCCATGCTTCTTCAAGTATTCTTTTTTTCTTATAGATCACGAGAAAGAGCATATTCAAAAGTACAAAAAAAGTTTTCATTTTTGCAACCCTTTTTTACGTAAATCATAATCATATAAAGAGAAAAAGATTCAAGTGGAAAAAATTATCAAATTTTCAAACTCTCCATTTTTCCGTCTTTCGTATAATCTGCGTAGTTTCCTTGATTGACGTTCCGAAATTTAAGTTTAGCAATGATTTTGTAGAGTCTTTCGCGGCGTATCTGCTTCAGAAAACATAAACCTTTGAATCCTAAAGAAATATGAGAAAAATAGAAAATGCTGAGAGATCGTACTCCTTACAATTCTTTGGGCTATGATATGTGAGAGGCATTAATAATATTCAAAATTTTTGATCGCAACTAATTTCAAATCCAAGCTAGGAAAGCACAGACTAATATAGAATTTCAAGCGCTACCACAATATATAATTGCTTCCCAAAAAATATACTGTTATATATACAACAAACTTAAAACATCGATTGAAAACATTTATTTTCAGGCCGATATATAAGCGTCTAGATAAAACGTGGAGGGGCTAGAGAAAATCGAGAAAGACTTGATTGTGTAATTTGCTACAGAAGACGTTTTTTTATAAGGAACGGTTGTTATATACTTTCTATTTCACTTGCATGAGTTTGGTTTATGTCTTGCTTCCCAGGAATATGCATGAATGTAGTAAATGGATGCTGCTGATAGATTGTTAATTGCGGAAAAATATGATGCGTGGCCAACTTTTATAGAAAGAATCTACTGTCTCATGAGACTGACTTTATTGTTTCTAACAAAGTGTGACTAAATATCAATACTTATAGGCCAGAAAATAAATAATTATTAATACAAGGCTAAGTTTGGAAGCTCAAATTCAGGCATTTTTCGTTTAGACCCTGCTGAATTTGCGTACACGACTATGGTCGCTAAGTAGGCGCCATTTTCAAAAAAAACTGGCCTTATGAATGGTGTTTTTCAGACAAATGAATTTTTATTTGTTCTTTTTGACAGCCAATGAAATATCAGTTTGAGGTTTTGGATAGACCATTGGGAAGGGCTAGTTTCTTATGAATCGGAAGAAGCTGGACCGGAAAAAGGAAGTGAATTAAAAATAGAAAAAAACTTGAGTCTTAGGGTACGCTGAAGGCGAGCTTCGGCTAAACTTAATGCAATTTGTCAAGAGTCATAAAGAAGATTGTGGTGTAACAGAATAAAGAGCGACAAAATGTCCCTCAGTTTGAAGAGATGCGTATAAATTTACAGAATGTAATTGAATTAAAGTCTTTGTTGCTGCTTTTTTCCTATATTTTCTGTGTGATGCACCGAAAATGTAAAGAAAATAAGGTAATGAATATGAAAATATTATCAAGAAACAAGCAGGAGATTGAAGATTAGTTGATGAAGGGGAAGGTATTATTATATTAAAAACATTAGATGATTGTGTTGCACCATCGTTATTCAATGGGAGCCTGACTGACTCCATTTAACTATCCAACTACAGCAGCATAACGACGCTACGATCATGCACAGATTCCGTCCGACCGAAACTAAGTGTTTTTTTTTGGATTCTGAGAGGATCTGGTTTGCATAAAACTGTGCTATCATGCTTGTCTAAGTGTAATTTATATCATCATTTAAAAAAAGAGATTAAATAAATGAGGAGTATAATCTCTTCGACCTACTCTACCCATTCCAATTAACACATGTAAACTTCAAACTCCCTTTAACAGAAAAAGCTATTCAAAGGATTAACTTTTCAACAACAGAAACAGAATTTGATAAAGCAAACATTTTATCAACGAACAAAATTTCCTCAAATGATCGGTGTTATTGATTGCACTTACAGTATGGCTAAACTCGAGTGAAAACAAGAACACACGAATAGCATTAAGCACATACCTTCATTTTTACTCCGAGTTTTAATCATAATGGGAGTGCAATCAATAACACCGACTATTTGAGGAAATTTTGTTCGTTGATAAAATGTTTGCTTTATAAAATTTTGTTATTGTACTGTTGTTGGAAATTTATACTTTGAATAGGTTTTTCAGACAAAATCGATAATATTTGAAATTATTCTGCTAACAGATGTTTTAGATAATCTATACACATCATCACCCATATAAAAGAACCAAACGCTGGCATAAAAACGTAATGCCGTTAAAAGTTGAATAACTGGAGGTATTGCATGATTACGAGAGGTTGGATGTTGAAGATGAGGTTCAATTTCATTTAATAATAAACTACTACTGCTTGTTTTAGAAATCGATAACGTGCTAAAAACTGATTTTCTATCATATATTCCAGGGGATTTGAACGATCGAAATAAACACGTTCTTGTCTCAATGCTCTTGCTGCTAATATAGCAATTAAAGCCATTTTGTAAACTTTTCTTTTGTTTAATTTTTTTTGACGCAGTCAAACACAGCAAAAAATATACAACTTTTTTTAACTTAAGTATACTTTTTAGTTTAAAACTTCAGTAGGAAAATTGACTTTTTTTAAGAAACTGGCCCCTGTTCTTACGAAAGTAAAAGGTATTATTTACTTTATTACATTTAGGGATATCACGTGCTATAGGTCGTAAAGAAAGTATTGAATCTGTGTTGTTTGGCCATTCGGAGAGACTAGCGTTAGCTTTTAATTTCGTTTCTTCTCCTTCGTCTCCCAAAATGATCCAAATTACAAATAATCTACGGATGTGTGGCGATTGTCATGATGCCATAAAACGCATATCTAGAATCAGACAATGTGAAATAACTGTTCGTGATAAAAATCGTATTCATCACTTCAAAGATGGTTATTGTTCGTGTAGGGATTATTTTTAACAATTTTGTTTTTGTGTTTTGATGTTGATAGAATTACAGTTGAATAAAAAATAAGCTTTAACTTGAATTGTTTGTGTAATTACCGTATTTTCTATTCCTCCGGCTTCTGTATCGACACATCGAATAATGACTGATCAAGAGTATGTGCAAGTGTAGTAGAAAAATGTCCTTATGCTAGATATGGAGCAGATTAATTTATCTGTCACATTCATTCTTAACAATTTAGGTTTTAATAAAAACAGAATTTAGACGTACGGCCACACAGTGATATCTAGAAAAATTCCTGTCGTCCTTTTGAGGAATGCAAAAAGCTTTTTTTTCCAGTGAAACTTAACCCAACGAAGAGACGTACAGAGGACTTAGACGCAAAACACAACAAAAGCAGAAACAATTGAGTACGAACAAACATAACTGAATGTTTTCCTTTTTTATATGATTTTAACCCTTTTTTGCCTTTGGCTAAACCTGACGGTTCTGAAGGACAACTGGCTCAATAGCATCAATCGTATGGCCTCCAATATACACAGGAAAAGTTTGAACCAAATCCGAGTGAACATCAAAAAAAATCTTTAGTGAACGTTAAAAAAAATATTTTTATGATAAAGATTACATTCAGATTGTTGATTTGAAGTCCACAATAGATAGGCTTTAAGTTGATATAAAATCTGTTTCTAAATGTCTAATAGTTCAAGTGAACTAAATTTTTATAAAACGGCACCTATAGGTGCCATAGGGCAAGAAAGGGTTAAGTTGAAGAATTAGATAAACATATTGATGAAATAATCTCTGAAACTGAGGGAAATTACCTCCATGAAGCAGAATGAACAGAATTTACGCACATGCATCTGGAATATTAATACTACATATTCTACCTGTTTGTATAGAAACTTTTATTTTATTTTAGATTGAATTTCTGGACGTATCTGAAGCTGTCTGTGTAAAACTCATTATGGTGACGATTGATCATATCTACGAATATTATAATATTTTAGCAGATAAAAATGAATCAAATAACTCACCTGAGGTCTGTTCATCATAGTTTCTGAAATAAAAACGTTTATTATTTTCTTTTTGCTGCGTTTAGGCGCATGAATCATTTCAGAAGTTAATCGATGCAACAAAAGCTGGCCCAAAAGAAAAACGTTTGGCATTACAATTCATTGGACGATTTTGTAAAAATTTTCCGACAGAAATGACCAAAGCTTTAGAAGCAATATTTGATTTATGTGAAGATGAAGATATAACAGTAAGATTAATAAAAATGTATTTCTTGTCTAGAAATTACGTTTCTTTTGACTTTAGATACGTAAACAAGCCATTAAAGAACTTCCAACATTGGTTCGTGCCTCCCCAGAAACATTACCACGCGTTGTTTCAATTTTAATACAACTATTACAAGCTAACGATGCCACTGAAATAACGCAGGTTCAAGGTTCATTATTAGCTGTTTATTATCTGAATCAGATAGGTAGTGCAAAGATTGAGTATCAAACATGTATCATACGTTGTATTTATTCTCATACTTTTAATTTCAGAAACAGTCTCTGAAATATTAAATGAGATACAACGTTCGCAGGAAGATCTTTTGCGAAAACGAGCATTACGTACGTATTATTTTTTATCATCTAATAAACAGATGATAATTATTATTTATATTTACATAGGTTTTCTATGTACACGAATTGGTGCCTTGGATGAAAATGATTTATCAAAAGATGTTGAAGAACATATTATTAAAAAATCCAAAGAAGTAAGTAAAAATCTCATTCTCTTTTTTGTACACCACATTATACTTATCAAATAAAGCTTATATGAAGTAAAAATAGTGTTAACGAAGAGTTGAGCAAATTCCATGAATAATTAATTAAAAACATAGTGTTTTTCTTCTCGCATAGAAGTTATAAACAGTATGTACTAATATTGTTATCTGTTATGTCAATTTAGATTGCAAACTATCTCGATCCTGAAGAATTTGTTACAGTCATAAAGCTGTTATCTGGTTTGAAATCAATGCAGACATTATTAACACGTCAAGAATTAGTGAATATGATTACGACTCAATGTCATTTAGAAGAAGGATGGAATGTAAGACAAAGTTTTGGAAAATCTTTTCTAAAATAGCTATTGACAAATCTGCTTAAACATTTTTCGAGAATAATTCAACCATAACTATAATTTACAATCAATTGAAACTACTTTTGGGGTTTATTCTCATTTTGATTATCCATCTCATTCCGATAATCGTACTAAAAATTATATTTGGACATTCAACTCGACTTGAACAAGAAGAATTTTATTGCTCAAATCTTTCTTTTTCTCCCACAAACTCTCTTCTCGAAGATCGCGATTTATCAATAGTTCCTTTCTGTTACAATGATTCTGTTAATAAACCTGTTCAACTTTTTTCGATACCATCATGTGTTATTTCTCTATCGCAACTATTTTTTAAAGCTTCAATTTGAGGTTAAGTTCCCTTCACCCTTTTTTTGAAAAAATTTCGAATTTTGAGCTGAGCACAGCCTAATGTAGAGGGAAGTGTGGGCTACAAAATGAGACCACTCTTGGCACTCCATGACCTTTCTTCAAAAAGTTATACATTTTTGAAGTTTTTTCTTCAAAGCCTAAAAAACTCAATTTTTCATAAACAATTCATAAACTTTTCTCTCCTTTTGTGTATATTCCATATTTTTCTTACACTTAGTCTGATGGAAGAAAGTATTTCCTTCACAATGAGCCATCTTTCAGAATTTTCTGATGAGTTTTCATGGAGATATAAGCATCGCGGCAAATGCCCTGAAAAAACTGGTCTATGTACAAAATGCGTTTTTTCTTGAAAACTATTTTTTTGCTACCTGGCTTCAGTGGATCACATTACGACCGCTTAAATTTCATCCGATCGAGTTGAAAATTTTACCATAGGTACCCAAGCTCATAGCGCAGTATGTATGATTCTGGAATTTTATTTTAGACCTTTGTTTATCGAGTTATAGAGTTTGTAAAATTTAAAAACTTGGTTTTTGAAAGTTTTTCGGTGTTTTTTCTATAGCTCGGTAAAGAAAGATCTAAAATAAAATTCCAAAATCATACCTCTGCGCTATGAGCTTGAGTATCTATGGTAAAATTTTTAACTCGATCGGATGAAATTTAAGCGGTTGTAATGTGATCCAGTGAAAAACCGAGGTTCCTGGAAAACTGGTGAACGACAATAGTTAAAAACTTGAAACAAAAATGAAAAAGTGCTTCATTGAGTTTTCAATCAGTTCTGAAAATATGAAGCCTTAGTGAGTTTTAGGTTTTATTTCAAAGCATTTTTGCGGAAAGCGCAAAATGAGGGGAGGGGTACCCTTAAAGAATCTGAAATATTGTTGTAAAAAGTAGAATCAAGTGAGGTAGATAACAACAAATGCTCAAATCACTTATTAGTCTATATTTAACTAGTGTGTGTAAGAAAATTTTTATTTTTAGGGTGAAGACACTGAACGAATTGCTGTTGTAGCAACATTTATGAATCATGCAGTTCCACTTCTTTCGGTACGTTAAATATTGTTTATTGTTAAAACTATTGTTTCGAGCTACTAAAACAATTAGAGATATGTATCTACTGAATCAAGCTATTAGGAATCATTAGCCGATTTTTATTTTTTCCTTCTAGAAAAACGTTCATTCGACAAGATTTGTTACATTTATGTTAGATTATGTTATAGAAAATGTACCGAAATTATCATTATCATCCGATGATAAGTTAGATTTATTTCGTATATTAGCTGAAATGTGTCCATATTGTGGTGAATTTGAAAATGTAAAAGAACGTTTAGGCAAACTATTTGATATTTTATTGGTAAGTTGATTTTCCAGTATTGGAATTACAATAGTTACACGAACTTTTCATACCATTTAGACATTTTTACCAAAACCTCAACCAGAATCGGTAGAACAACAGGCATCATCAATAAATAATGAGACCCCCAATTTTCAGTTTTCATTTATCGAATGTTTAATGTATTCATTACATCAACTGTCACGAAAATATCCCGATTTTTTAATAGCTGATGAAAATCAAGAAAAAATGAAAGATTTTCGTTTAAGGTAAATGCAACAAGAAATCTTTGTATCTCACTCTTTAATTAAATTCACATTTTTGTCTAGATTAAGATATCTTTATCGTGGTTTATCAAATTATACTAATCAATTAAAAGCAGCTATAGATATCAAATCGGACACAGACGATCAAGATGAACAGGTTTGTATTGTACAAAAATGTTTTTATTTTTATATAAAACTTCTCTTTATTTAGAAAAAATCACGTTTAATTGCATATAAAATTTGTTCAAATAATCAAGCCTTGTTAAGAGATCTTTGTCGATCTCCACCATCATTCAAAACAACTGTCATCTTGTCATGGAAACCTATTGTAAGTTGTTGTTTTTTACACAAACTCATTTTTTCTCCATGCGATTGGAATCTACTGTTCTTATTTGAAGGAAGAATTAAAACGTTCAATATCCGAATCAGATGGAGCAAATGGAAACACAAAAGATAATATATCAAATAAACGTGTTTCTCGACCTGAACAAGCTGTTTATAAACCGCCTGGAGGAAAATTTAGTGGCGATGGTAAGTGATACTAATGATTTGCATATTATCTAATATAAATGTAATATAGATCCTTGCTATGAAAGATAAGAGAGAGATTCCCGTAAAATCCCTGTCACTTTATGCTTTAAAAATCAAATTTACATACCTCTGCGTTAGATGGACAGATACTAGCAACAAAAAGTCAAATGTTCAGAAGAAAAATTTTGATTGTTTAGCTACTAGTCTATAATTTTTTCAGCATCAAACAATCGTTCAACATACACAAATACAAAAAATCGTCGAGGCTATTATCAGCGTTATTAGATAAAATATAAAATATGCAGTGGATAAACAAGCATGATCAAACGTACTCTTTGATATTTATTCTACGTTGTAACTACAAAACTTTGTTGTTGTGTTTGCTAAAATGTTCTGTGTTTAATATTTTCTTGTTTTTTTGTTTTTTGAGTACTCGATGTGTGGTAAGCTTTCTTACCCTCTGATTGAAAGTACAATATTCTTCTTCTTTTCTTTGTCGTTGATTTTGTTTTTTTGTAGTATTAATAAACGCGAAACATACAATAGGTCAGTTCTAGGAAAATGTGTTTATATGATTTTGTTTGTTTTTTTCTTTTTCCTTTCATTGTACATGTATCATATGTTTGTCTCTCTTTCGTGTCACACTGTAACTGCAAAATGTACAACAGTTTCATAGAAAAGTTGATCATGATGATATTCTTGTTAAGTTGTTTAAACGCTTTATTTAACCTCACTCTAAACATGAGAGTTAGTTTAAAGCTTTTATGTTTTTCTATGTTTGTGCACGATATCATACGTACTTGAATGAAAATAAAAATAGTGATAACTGCTAAGTTTCCAAATGGATGGAAACAGAATCGACATATTTATGTTACATTAATGTTGGTATACTATGTTTACGAAATGATACACATATACAAACTATTTGTGGACTTTTGATCAACATTGGAATTCAAATCTGATCTTTGCTATCAAAACTTTTCTTGCTTTTGTTACACGTCACTCATTGCAGTTTGATGAGCTGATATGTCAATTATTTTACTTAAAAATGCTTTTGTATAGAAGACAAAAGAATTTCTTTAAAAAAGCAGTGTTTTTTGAAAAATCCGCTGCAAAGTCCAGTAGAGTTTGCAGTAATATCGTCAATGCAATTTACACAGAGAAGAATATCTGTGCAAAGCTTCAGCTCGAAGATGAACATTATTACAATAATTCTGAAACTTTGTTTAGCTTGAAAATCTTTTTTTTCCTTTTCTAGTTTTAGTTCAAACACGATAAGTGTTTTGTTCATAATAAGTCCAAAGAACGATGTTTTGCTATTATATCGTTTTCCGTATTTAATTTTAAAAACTGATCAAATAATTAGCTTGCTTTTTATTCATATCGATCTTCAAGCGGCTTATTTACTTAATAATTTTTCTCATTGTTCTAGTGAAGATAAAAGTATTACTTTAGGGAAAGATAGCGAACATACCCAGTTTTATGATCCCTGAATAAAAAGTGGAAAACGTGACCTTTGATTTTTCAGTTAAACGTTTGTTTACGAACATTTCATATTTTTGACTTCCTTCCTCAAAAAATAGTGTTTTTACAATTTTGGATTATATTGATATCATGTCTAGTATCACTTCTAAGGTCAGGGTGTTATCTTAGTACCAAGCCCAGAAAAGGTCACTTCCTCTAATCTAAAACTATGCGTTTATTCTGGAATCCTGAGAAGAACAAGTTTCCACTAAAATTTGAGCGAACAACAGTATATCGCTGCATGTGAGCATAGGTACCCAAGTTGGGTATCCTGCTATAAGAATGTCATAGGTGCCTGCAAGTAAAATATTACTTAGCGGGTACCAAACGGACAACAATTTTAGGTGATCTTGTGAAAATAAAAACGCAATCATTCTCGTAAACATATGTTTTTCTTTCATCTATGTCTGAACGCGACACAAAACGGTGAACAGAAAAAACCTGTACCTGCATCCAGCGCAAGTAATTGGGTACTTCTTAAGTAATATTTACTTGAAAAAAAATGTCAAGCACCTATGACATTCATGTAGCAGAGTACCCGCATAGGTACCTAAGATAAATACAAGTGCTCGGATACCTATTATCAAGTATATTCACTAGAAGATACATTATAATGACAGGATCCTATGGGGTACGGTTGTACAATAAACCAACGATTCACAAAAGTTTCGTTGACTTGTATATAGGAGAAAAAGAAAAAATTCTAAGTCGCCGTTTTTCAGCCGACAGAAAGCGATCCGTTTACGGTATATAATATGAACTCCACTCGGACACTGCCCGTTTCTAGATCGTAAATTGACGTTCCTGAAACTGGCAGTGTACGGTAAGATTAACAGATCGTTCTTATGCTGTTTGTTTTGGGGATAGCGGTTAACGATCTGGGATTTGACAGCGGTTGTGATTACATGTTCTATTTGATAAACTAAAGTATTGACGTGACAAAGTAATAATAGATACAATTTATCAGAGTTTACACTCCTGGATAATATAGCACTAGAAGCACATTTTTATTTACAGCACGTAAAATAGAATAGAGGGATATATAATTATATAAAAGTATACCTGAAGCATGCCTGAAACTTTTTTATAGGCCATACTGCACAGTGGGGGCAATCACATGGAAATTAGGTGAAAAAACGAAAGCTACTTTTTTAATGATTTAAATAGTGTTTTATATACACTAGCCAATGGCCAATTTAATGGTGAAAAATATTTGATCCAAATGCTTTAAGTGGTCGAGATGAGTAAGTCCCAATTTTTTGCAATTTTTGCTACAACTCGACGAAAATCGTTTTCTCTTGTTAAATAGGCAGTCACTTTAAAATTGTAACATATATATTCTGAAAGCTGCGCACTTGGGCTATTGATTCATAAAAAATTTTTATCCGAACGGGTTTGCGAAAAGGAAAGAACATGATTTTTATCTGCATGAGATGTCTTTCGGAAACATGCGCCCAGTAAAGTGGGCATACCATCTATATCCAAGCTCAGTTTTTAATGAAACTTTCAGCAATTGTTCCTCTGTATATGGCACGTCTAGATGGAATGCCCAAACTTGCCCAAACATTTCTGGACAAAGTTGTCGATTTTACAAAAACCCTGGATTTTTATCGTTTTTATCGATTTTTATCGTCCCTGGTTTTTTTTCACGTTTTCTCACCAGTTTTCTATAGGTTTTCGGCCATAACGAATCTAATCGTGTTGTTGAAAAACTTTCAAAGTGGTTTTTTGAAGGTTTCCAAGAGACTGGATCTCTGGAAAACCACCACAAAACCAGATTTTAGCTGAGATACGGATGCCATAAGAAAGAGCGCGCACGAAAACCTATTAAAAACAAATTTTTCGGTTCAACAAATCGCTCTGAAACAAATTTCCGCGTGCCTATTGAAAATTGTCCACTGTGTATTGTCTAGCTGAGAAACTGGAAACAAATAGTTATTAAATATTTGTTATTCATGTTATCATAGAATTTCTAGAATTAGGTCGGTATGGACCCAAAGAAGAGCTAAAATTAAAAATGGAAATAGAATGGATAATAAAATGAAATCATACAAAATATGATATCTACGTTCCTATTTACATGCTTAATCTATTCTGTTTGCGAAGAAAGAAGCTTTTCATTTTTAGACGAAAACATTGTCGCTTATTCATAAGCAGTTTGTGGCTAAAAGTGTAAAGTATTCGTTTTTTCTTAGTCTAATTTACGTTTAAAACTATACATTGATAAAATATCTTTTATGTAGTCAGAGTTATCAGTACAACTAGACTCGGATTTTCCAAAATATGCAATTCAATTTAGTTTAAGAATTGGTAAATTAAAATTGAACAGAGACAATACATCTCATAAATGTAGACGAGTTGATAAAGATAATTAAAGGTCCTTTATTATGTTTAAAAAAATTCGGCCACCATAAAACTTTGTTTTCAATCAATCAGTAAAAAAAAGTATAACCTTCAAAAGCTTGATGGTGTGGAAAAACGCGCAGCCCGACTTGTAACAGGTACTATAAGCAGAACAGCAACAAATCTTGTTTTGAATGACTTGTACTGGTAGCCAATCGAAAACATTTCCTGCAAATGCGTTTATTATTATTTTTCCGAATACTGCGAGGTCTTACCTCCCAGTATTTACGTAACCATGTACAACTGAGTGTAAAGAAGAGTACATATCACCTAAGAGTTGACAAAAGAAGATAATATACAATTCGTAACCTCACAAGTAGATTGCTAATTCTTTGCAATATTACCAGTGGAATGGAATAAAATTCCAACTGCGATTAGTTCAGTTTTTAAGATACATCTTTTCAAGCAAAAATTAAATGATTATTTTCATGTGTTAAAGAATAGTCGTGATATAAGAAAATGTTTGCGTGTGAATATTCCTCGACGTTTGGAGGTAGCCTATACAAGATGCAGAGTTCATCTTCTCCCTCTAAAACAATGTTTAAATGAGAAAAATATCTTAAAAAGCAGTGTTACTGAATTGTGTGCTTGCGGCAGAAGAGAAAGTTTGATCCATTACTTTTTTCATTATTCGCGGTACAATACAGACAGGAAAGCTCTATTTGATTCCATTAACCACTTAGGTACAGTAACATTAGATCTTTTGTTATTAGCAAAACCTTTAAGTCTGAATGAAATGAAAGAAGTTCATGATGCTGTTGTTTGTTTTATCGATAAAACAAGACGAGTTTAACGGTATTCTACCTGCCTAAACAAAACTATAAACGCCTCCCACTCGCTTGTGATCATTACTAGTTATTACTTCTTCTTTTAAATGAAATAGTTTAAACTAATACTGGTAGATTTCGAACAAACACATTTACTTTGATTAATATCTAGAAAATCAACATTGTTCTTGGAGGATAACACAGATAATAAAATATATTCATACGTGGGTAGCCCTATATAAAGCCCACTCAACTTTTTTCTAACAGATGATACTTCTCTGACGTTTATTTCACTATCATTGAATTTATACAAAGTAGTTTTGACACATTGATAAAATCTTTTTTTTGTCATATTAGAGCCGCAGCAAATAAGTAATGTTAACATTAGTTATTTTCTACGGCTCTATTATCATTATTGACATATGTATCACTGAATGTGTTTTATCCTTATTCCATATTTCCTATTCAATCATTTTTTCGTAAAAATCACATATCACGGTAAACATGAAATTTGTTCTCGATCTACGATAATAATAACCATGCAAAAAAATAATATGTTTATCTATTTCTATCATCTACCAAATATATAGAGTATCATCATTCTAATGATCATATTATCATTAGCCTAATAATAATGTGTCTAATGCAAAATGATATTTTAAATAACACTGATACAGACTGACGTGAATGAGTTTAACAAAAATCAAAATAATACTCACGTGACACAGTGGGCATTCAGGCGGACAATTGGTGAAAAAATTAAAAGTGAGCTTTTTCAAGGTTCAAATACTGTCACGTATAGTTCGATCTATGGGTTATCTAATGATGTAAAAAACTTTGTTTCAAATGCTCAGCTTTAGGAAAATGTGTGAGCAAAAACTAGCCTAAATGATAGAGACCTCGGAGAAAAAACATTTTTTTATTTCATTAAGGCGAATTATATTTGTAAACAGTGCCTATTCCGAATCTAGACATGCTCAGTTATCTATCAATGAAAACATTTTCCACTTTGGTCCTAGAATCTAGGAGAAAAAAGATTAACTTCCAAACTAATCCTCGTTTCGTATAGGTGCTTAGAATATAATGAGATTGAGCAAGTTAGCGCAGGTCGAATCTAACTCAAATTACCAAAATGTTCGTGGTCATGTCCTGCATTCATTATGAATGCAGTTTTTGTACTGGACATTGATATGCATTTTCTAAAAAGCCTTGGTTTGGGGAGTAAAATCTATTTTTCTCGACTCAAAAACACTTTTATTGAAAACTAGTGACATATTTGGAATCAGCGCATGAAACTGCGTCGAATGGCGTATCATTTGTTAGTTTTACAAATAAAGACATTTTTGACAAAAATTTAGGGTGAGTGTCTCAGCGGTTTTTCGACTTTGACTTTTTTAATTATATTAATATTTGAGACATAGTTAAACAATGTTATGCGAAAACAATTGTTTTTTAACTAAAAAATCACATGTCCGCCTGCTCTATAGAAAAATGCCCACTTTGGGTGGGTCGTTAGGAAATCATGCTTCACCTTGATAAATTTCTCTTTTTTTTGTGTACTTTATAGTTCGATCCAAAATTGTTAGTAAAACATGTCTCCATTAGTTGAGAGGAAAGGCGTCAGTCAAGTGCAAACGGCTACGCTCTATTTCACATCATAGTAGGATGTAACAAATGTTTTTTTATCTCGCAAAAAAATTGATTCTGATTGGATTAGTAGGTTTTATACTGATTGATAAATTTTCTAATTAAGAGACAAAAATGATTTCACGTAGTTAACTTTTCAGTCTCCATTACTTATAGCTCATTTCTGACTTTTCACCAAGAGAAGCTATTTTGGAGGGGCGCAATGAGCTTTCACCCAGCACTTGATCAGTTAAAATCAGCATTCTTTTAGTGAAAAGTCAGAAATTAGTTATAAGACTAAGTAATATCGACTAAAAAGTTAATTGACTGGAATTAGTGTTTCCTTCCATTTAATTAAAAGATTTAATTTATTTTATTAACCGAAATCAAAACTACGAATAAAATCAATATTCGGAAATCAACATTACTTCTTTATTTTTTTCCAGTTTTCATATACTAGATTAATTCTACCATTTTTTCAAGATTTTTTCTGCTTTTTATCCATTTTATCGCTCTAGTTTTATATTTTATAAGTCAATAGCTCTATAAATCAAAACTATAAATACAATTTATAAAATAAAAAAAACTAGTCAAGTTCAAAGTATAAAAAAATTTATATATGATGAAGAAAATAAAGAATATATGTAGAAGAAGCATTCGATAGTGAACAAAGGTCAAAGTCAGATAGTATAATGAAGTCATATGTGAAAGAAGCATAGAAAGTTTTGATGTGAATGTGAAGTCCTAGTTTATCTTACGTTTCCAAAAAAATGAAGTGAATACAAACATGTAAGCATATAAAGTGTTGTAATAGAAATTTTAAGACGATTTGTTCCGCAAAAGTTGGAGATTTTTGTCTTCAGAAATAGAAAAGTAACTAGAATTTTATTGTTTTATATCCCGTTTATTTACGAGTAGACTTTTTTATATATAGAATAAAGAATATATTTTTAGAGCTTGCATTTTCTTCTTATGCGCATATTTACGAGAAAACCGTTAACAAGATAATGTCGATGTTGATTTTTTATTGATGTGCAAGTCTTTCATCTACAAATCTTGTACTTGAACTGGATCTTGTATAACATTATAGGTTTACACACACATACACACACAATTGTGTGTACGTTCTTTCAGAAACGATATAAACTTGTGCTAACAATTTAATATATATCAAATTTAGTTTAAAGATTAAGCATTAGAAAGGGAATGTATTATAGATGCAACGCTGCGTTAGTCGAATTTTATAAAAAAAAAAGGGCTCTGTGCGATAGCGCACTATTACGAATATAGAAAAATTTGCAGACCAACTCGATGTGATCTACAATCTGCCCGTATCAGAATTTCTTTATCTGAAAGTGAAGGATGGACCTTCGGAGAGGTGATCTCAGTTCAGTTCAGTTCAGTTTATTCTGGCATAGCCATGGATGCACGAAAAAAAAAACATTGCTAGTGCAAAAGTTTGTAACAAAATAAAAACTGCGTTTGATTAAGAATCTAGGCAGATAACTTTGTCAACATGTCCATAAAAGTAGAGTAGACTGAGCTAAGAAAGCCATAAGGACGAAAATGAATATCAAATTCGTGATCAACACTAAAATAATATATCTTCCAGTCAAAATTGGGATAAATCCATCGGTAATGGTTTCCTCGCAGGTACTATTTCATAAAGTAGTACTCTATTAAGATCAATCCTCGGGTTTTGCGTAAGACAAATATTGTCGATAAACTTAAACAATTAAAATCGAATCATCTCATCATGCAGTCAATAAGAACTTAAGAAAAGAGGAATATTTAACAGTTCAACATACTGATGTTGGGTAGAACATTCATTCTACCAACTATATTCTGCTTTTTCAAGTAAAAAAAAAAAATATGTCAAAAATGTAAAAACACACTATTCTATTCGATTCCTGGAAGCACAATAGCAAATGCAACATATTTTCTTAAAATAATATATCAAAATAAATCAATTAATCAAAGAGGGAGTTAAATTATCTTATATAAATCTAGATTCTCTGAAATATGATTTTACTCATAATAGAATGATGGACAAGAAAGTTCATAAGTATAACTACTTAACTTGAAAGTTTGTCTATCTTTTCGTGTCAAGTGCATCAAAAATCAAATAACCTGAAAAAGAGAGTTATGCCTCTTCCGGAAGTAGAAGAATTGAAAATTTCAAAAATTTCTCGTAAGTCGTCCTATACTTCTCCGAGCGCCGCTCGGGCATTTAACACCTCATTCTGAATGTAATTTGAAGGCGATAATTATTCAACATTTATTAATGCGATAGTTGTTATTTATCGTTCGTTAGCTTTTATTATTATACAAAAACCGAAAAAGAAAATATATTAATGAAGACACAAATAAAGTGTGAAAAATATACAAGAGTACATGAAGATTGAGAAAAAAAAGGTTCGGCAAGTCTTTTTACAATGTATGTAAAGTGCAACAAAGAAAACCCGAAGAACGCTGACGGACAGCTCGTAAAAATCCCGGGTGTTTAGATTTAAGGAAAATCTACAATTGAAAAATCCACAGAATGAAATTTTTAGCTGACAGAGTGCTATTGTTCCAAAAAAACTAAACAATTTAATAAAAATATGAAATTACATTAATTTTTTGCGATAAATAAGAACAACGAAGTACATACAGTTTTGATGAACAAATAAGAGAGAGGAAAATAATACTTAGGTTTTTTCGATAGTTTATCGCAGCGTAATAGACTTAAAATTATTAGTTATACCGGTGTCAGATTACAATAGGTAACTTTATGTAAGAGATCACATGAAATTAATGTAGCATACTTTTCTATATTATTCATAGGATAATTTCCATCTAGTTGGTGACAAGAAAGTTGAATTATATAATAAAAAAATAAATGGAGACAAAATAGATTCTATATTCGTCAAAAAACCAAATATATAGTATTTATTATTATTCACTGTTTTATATAAGAAATACAAAAAAAAAAGCTCATTTTATCTCGAGTTGCAGTTTGTTGTCGAGTCTCAGGTACAGATTAATTTAAGTAGTGTTTGTTTTTTCTGAATGAAAGACGTGCATAATAATACACAAAAAAAAAAAAGGACAATTGGTACTTAGGTCCATTAAGAAAGAATCGTCAATATTCTTCACTGTATACAAGAATATGGAACTAGGAAAAAAGAAAAGCAAGCAACACAAAAAAATATATATAAATCACAGTTAAGAGTCATCTCTCTATCTGTTTTAAAAGCTCCCAAAAAACAGACAATAATTGGCCCATATTCCGCTTCTCTACCACCCCAAGTTCTCGGACGGATAAAGGTCAAAGAGAGAAAACAGTACGCAGAACAACGTCCATAAATTTAAAAGTCGCTTGCTCAAGGAGTATTGTATACAAAAAAGAAAAAAAAAAAATCGAGCGTTTTAAACGCCACTAGTATGAGAGTTTGATATAAAAAAAACAATGCGCTTTATGGAGAAGGATTGTGTACTTCTATGGTCCTTGCTGCGTTTTGTGGTAAAAAATTGCTGTTACATATAGATACAAAAAAATGAAGTAAATTGTCAACAGCAGTTGCACACATTGTTCTTAGAAAAGCTCAACAACACAACAGGAAAACAGGAAATACGTACATGAGCAAAATATTAATAATTTTAATCCCCTGGATGTTCTGGGCAACACCGATTGCGGCGAAACCATTCATCGATACAGCTAAAAAATATAAAAAAACACATAAACAACTGGTCTACTATGATTATATTGCACTTTCAATACGGTTCAAAACTATTAAATGATCTAAGACAAAATGTTTTCATCGCAACAGAGATTTTCACTCTATTTTTGAATTTATTTTTGTAGTTGAAATTTGATCTTTCTAGTGTTTCTATTATTTTAAACTACCTTTATTTTGAATAGAAAGGAGTAGAAGTAATGCAGAAAACTTTGTGTACTAAGTTTTCTAACTGGGAAAACTAATCCACATCAATATGACCTACTGTTTATGATAAATGCATAGACATGGCAATCGTGCAATTTTTTGTCCAGTTTCTAATTCTTCCAGACATATAACACATTCACCTTTATCTTCAGTTAGCACGTCTTCTACAAATAAACAAGAAAAAGGCCAATAGAAAGATATTAGACCGTTTTCAGTTTCTTACCATTATAATCAATTCTTGGTTTCGATAAACACTGTAAAATGTGAACATCAAACGTGTCTGATGGAATAGTCTTGCTGCATACGGGACATTGTATGTCTACAAAGAAAGCATAAAATAATCTAATCTTGCATTTGATGTTTTTCAAATTAAAAATCATTCATGGAACACATACCATTTAACTTACCACGTAAAGCAAATAAGAAATGATGTAATCTTCTGGTAGCTCTTGGTGATTCCTCGTCAGAACTGGCGTCTGAATCTTGTGGATGTGCATCTAAACCAACAACATAGCGTAACACACTTGAGTTAAATGATGATGGATCAATGACAGACGATGTGCCAGAAGATGTAGTCCTTGAACGGCTGAACAAACGAAATGCAGCGGATGGTGAATGTGCATTCGCTCGACCCCCTACTGCTGCGGCACTACTCGTATTATGACCGCTGCTAACAACTGCCGCTGTTGAATGATTTGTACCTCCATGGTGATGTGCACGATTATGTGTCGAAGAACTACTTGTGGTTGTTGTTTGTGTTGTACTGCCACTACGGACATGTGCTGATGACGGAGATCCAGTAGATAAACGTGTACCCATTATGATGGCATTTTTTTGTTAATAATCATCGTTTAAAAAGTTTGTGAAATGAATAAAACGGAAATGCAACAATAGATATCGTTCGACTATCAAAAACGAATAATTATCTCCATAAAGTTGTTTTTCTTGAACAAAAACAAAAAAATAAACTTAATAATAATTCGTACAGAAACTAATACACATCATAAGATATCTCGTTTTTTTATGTAAACTATCTAGACCAAACAAAATAAATTTTCCCCCAAAAAATGGTCTGTTCATCAAGCTAGATATTCATGTAAGACAAGAAAAGCACGTTCACTCTTTAATGATTATTCTTCAGTTATTTACAAGAAATCAAGCAAAAGTCTTATCTTCATTTCATACGTATAGGCTAGCTTCTTGCCCACAGTCCACCAGTGCTTGTTGTACAATATGGTCGTATCCCTTTCAAGTATTTCTCTTTATTTATTGTTGCAGTGATCCTATTATTATTTTTATAACATTTGCTATAACTGCTTTTTTTTCTTTCTTTCTTTCTTTTTCTTCATTAGCCCGTATAGCACTTCCTTTACATGGCTTCGAAACTGCATAGCTAAATTATACACTTTGTTCGATAAATCTTTTAAAGTTATTGAATACACCAGCATGGACTCTTTTGGTAAAGAACAGCATGCATGCAGCTGGTCATGGACCCCAGCACAAGACAAGAATGAACAAACTCATTCAACGTGAAGTAAGTACAAGTTAACACTCGTCTGTACTCGCTTGGCCCCTCAACTTTAGCAACTTATATCTGCAAACGACTTTTAAGACCCTAAACTAAAGTCAATGGAACTAAAGATTTCATAATTGTTCAGTCCACGAAATATAACTAAAAAATCCTTTTTTTGGAAGTGTCCTGGGTCAGTTTCATCAAGTTAGGAAACTTAACTTAAGTGTGATCTAAGTTCCACTTAAGTTAAAAAAAATGAGGTAGCGTGATCAAACACTTGGACGAATCACAAAAAGTTTACCTTACTTTTTTATGGGACATCCACATTGTTTCCTTTTAGCTCCAAATAACAGCACCACAAAATGGCTAACCTCAAAGTAAAAAAAAAGCATTATATGAAATCCAAAAAAGTGGCATTAATGGATAAAACTTTGGTGAATAAGCATATTTTGTATATATGCCGCTGAGTATATAGGCAGAATAAACTGGGTGCTTCATCTGAGAGCATTATAAGTTCTTTTGAAATGTTTTCTATCGTTTTATCACGTCGTTCTCAAAAAATGATTCGCTTAACAGAAAGTCATCATCTGTTTTATAAAAAAACAGATGTCCCATTTGCTAAGTGTTTACAGAGTTCCTAAGTCCTCTGCTTTTTCTTATTTTGGGGCCTTTTTCTGATTTTTTAACCTTTTTTAATTTTGTACTAGAGAAGACGGCTATTGCGAAAGAACACTGATATAGAAATTAAAACATGAGTCATGCAATCTTTTTCGTCGTGTTCCACACCTGCCTGTTTCTCCTATCTCTCAAAGATGAAAGCACGTGCATGTGTATTTGATCTTGAAAGGAAAAACACATGAATCAGATCTAATCGTTGGATCATCCGTGCCAGTGTTTTTAATAGGAATTTTTTTCAGAGTGGAACTAGAATATTGTTGTTATTAGCTAACGATTGTGCCGGTAATCCAGGTAGTACAACCTGATTATAATCCTTATTTTGACCTTCTAATTAAGATTGTTGAGATGAAGAAAATGATCGATTAATCACAAATTTATCTTCCGGACTCTGCTTATTCTTTGCTTGCTTACGTCTTTTCTAACACAAAAAAGTTGAAAAAAAGACCAAATTAAAATTCTCAAAAGCAAAGTGGAAAACAAAGTAGGATATATTTTTCTCAGTGTGGAAAACCGAGTGGAAATTCATTATTCAAAATAGAAACCCGTTTTGCTCGCGCTTGTCCGACTATAATCATTAAAAACACTGATCCGTGCTTATCTGCCTCTTTCGTTTAGTTTTAATTTTCCACGTCTTGCAGAAATTGAAAATCTGTATAAGTTCTGTAAAGATTCTACTTATTGAAAATTCTTGATCAACATCTTGAAAAGATTTACTGAAGAAAAATTATCATTGGTGTTCTCTAGACGCAGACAACACCTCAGAAATCGGTAGAAAACTCGAAAACTTTCTAGAACTTCACGGTCGCTGAAACTAGTCCGAACAGATCATCCATGGTCGATTGCCTACTTGGGAATACTTTTTCTCTGATTCCATTAATTTTTATGACGAAACCTCTTCTTAGAAAAAGCATTAGCGCAAAACCGACTTTTTATACGGGGAACAGAATCGGTCCAAATTTTTTTTCTGAAGAGCGTATTATCTGAATCGACAGGCAGCAAAGTATCTCTTGATTCAAATCACTTTTCACATTTTGG
>CAJNOQ010002916.1:0-22161 GCA_905250885.1 Didymodactylos carnosus | reverse complement strand
AGGAGCTAGAACAAAAATTTTTTTATCATTAAATAGGGAATTGTTTATACTATATACACCACTATTCAAAACAAAAAAATTCGCACCTACGATTTTTTCAGAAAACGCCGCCTAAATGCCCACTGTGAAACGTAAGATAAATCTATCAGTCTTGAAGTAAACCTCTTCCCCTCAAGTCGATTGACAACTAGTTCCATAAATGGGCATTAAGGTCTCATGATTAGACGTATTAAGAGGGCTAATTATCAACTAATATAAGAGATATTATTTTGAGATGTATTTCTTTTAGAGTGAGTGTGAAAAGAAACTTTCGAAGTTGAGTCCCAGCTAACATGTAGGTTAGAAAAGTTCGATCCCATGAGCGGATCGATCGTTTCTTTCAGGTTCATAAGCTAGAATGAAAAGAGAAGATTTATGAAAAATAATAAATATTCACTACATGCTAATCCACCAATCAAAGCAAAAGAAAACAGACAATATACAGTTTGTTATGGCGAAAAAGAAAGCAGGCAAAGTAGATTTTTTCCGAAAATATTCCTAAGTTGTGATCAGTAATGATAGTCGTCTTGTTTATTGTTTATTGATGTGCAGTGAGCGAAATACAGTATCGACTACCTTTTTGATCTGTAGAACTGTCGTTAAAGATTGCTAGAAACTGTCGAGATTTTGCTTAACGCTTGTCTAGTCCAAGGTCATGTATGGCCGAGTTAGGCTTATCGCACAAAGTATAAAAGTGATTCCATTGTTATTATAGTGACTTTCAGGCTAAGGTGTACTGCTTATCAATGTAGTGGTATACTTGTTTTGTTATGCCGTCGTAAAAAAAGAACTCATTCAAATTAAGCAGAAACGCTGAAGTTGTTTTCTTTGAATGCTGACTAGGAAATTGGTGTAATGATTACATGTCATGTTAAATCACAATGAGTAACTTGAGTTACGAAATACCCAACTGAAAAAAATTTTTACATTTCATAATCGACTTAAATAAAATGAAGATGTAGAGAACGTTTGGTTTTAAATGACATTAGACATATAAATCGAGTGTGACGATGGTAATTGGCAAAATTTCATTTTTGTTGCTTCCTTCGATGTGTTTCGTGTTGAAAAAATATAAAAATGTTAGCAAACGCTGTTCTAAGAGAAGCAGATTTATCTAGAACAGACGTAAATTCGCAAACGCTACAGTCAATCATTCCATTATGTTCGAATGAAAAACTAATGAATTGTATTGAGATAGAGAAAATGTCTGTTCTACAAATATGAATTTGAATAAAATGCTTCATGCAGTATTTAGTAGAAAAAACTGATTGAATTTGAACAACCCTGGGTTATAGCATTTGAGAATATTTTCATTCTTTGTAGAACGCAAAAACCTATTTCCAGTTGGTGAGAAACTAGTAGAAATTATAAATTCTCAAAAAATTCTGTTCAATCTATGCATATGAAAAACTCAAATTCGATTTTCAGTCGAAAAGTCGACTTTTTGAAGAGAAGAGGCGGTACCTTTAACGAAAACTATTGTGTTTTTCATTTCAGATGCTATTTTCATACTTAATTAGAAAAGCTGTACAACAACGAATTGGTCTATGTCTCCAATGTCGACGCCTCTTATCCACTGCAACTCAAGTAGAAACTCCACATTCACCGCTAGTAGATTCCGAAATATCAGCATCACAATCAAATTCACCTCTGTCTAACAGTCAGTCTACAAATGAAAATGAATGGTTATGGGCATATTTACGTGATAGACAAACATTTGCTAATTTGAATGAAGAACAAAAACGTCATGTGATTGAATTGGAACTACAAACACTACGAGAAAGTGGAGAAAGAGTGCCGGAAAGCGTACCAGATGAAAAATGGCCTGAATTACTAGCAACACCATTGCTTGATAATCGAAAAACTTTATACGGGTAACTAATAATTGTTAAATACTTTTGGACGAAAATAGCTGTGATTGCTCGTTTGTCAAAAACACTGATATTTTTTGCTATTGAGTATAATGTTTCTTTTTCTTTTTAATAGATATTTATTTTTACGTGAGTTCTACAAGAGAAAACGTGCAGAAAACGTAGCAGCAAATGATGTACGTCGTATAGAGTCAGCAAAAAGGCGTTCAAAATTAATAGCCGAAGGGAAAGTTCCCACAAACTATCCAGGTTATTCAACAATATTTCGTCATCTTGGTCGACAACATGAGAAATTAATGCGTGAACAAAAACTACTGATTTCTGCTCGATTAAATGACATTGTTATTATTGATTGTGGTTTTGAAGGAGAACATGCACGTGAACGTTATCTTGGGAATCTTGTTGATCAACTTCAATATTTGTATGCAGACATTTCTAAATTCCATTCACCATCATTTGTTTATCTCTGTAATTTAATGAAAGATGGACGATTACATTTTGAATTTAATAAACGATCACCATTAGAAAGTTTATGTTTTGAAGCAACAGAACTATCATATTTAAATTTATTTCCTAAAGATAAGCTAATCTATCTAACACCCGATTCACAAAACGAAATGCTTGAATATGAGCATGATGCAATTTACATCATCGGTGGAATCGTAGATTTAAGTATGTAATGCCTTCCCCTCTCACATTCAGAAACTGTTCATAATTTGTCCCTTTCTATTTCAGCTGGAAAGAAGCCATTAACATTTGGAAAAGCAAAACGTGAACAAATTCGTCATATGCGTTTTCCAATTGATCGATATCTTAAGTATGTTTGTTGGTGTGCTAGTACTTAATGTTAGTGATTGTTTATTTTTCAGATTCGGTGGTGGGAGTGGTAAAACATTAACATTAGATCAAGCATTTAATATTCTACAAACAATGAAACATACCGGAAACTGGCATGAGTCATTTAAATATATTCCCAATCGAAAAGTGGCTGCTAGATATACGGACGCTGATGAAGCGAAGAGGCTGGAATATGAGAAATTTGGACGATGGACCGGTCTGGGCAACATAAGAAATCTTTAATATCAAAAAATTTGCTATTTTTTTTATTGTTATTTGTTTTTTGTGGAATCAAATTTCTTTCTTTTGATGTTTGTTTTTTAATGAACATTTTTCTGTGATCGCTGATGAATAGATTTGAAAAGTCTTAATGAACTAGAAAATAAGATGAAATTTAAGTCTAACTCAAAACTCGTACATTGTGTCTTAGAATGGTAAGACTTATTTTATCGTCTGCTTGACACTCACCTTGAGATTTATGATGTCACAATAAAATAACTGTTCTTCTATGTATTCACAGTTTTTGATGAAAATTTCGTTGTATTGATAGTGTATATCCTCACGTTAGGGACGATCAAAGCTGCTCAATCAATGTCTAAGTTTTTTGTTCCTATTTGCACAGTAGGTAGCAGCGACACACTTAGGAAGATTCCCAAAAGTTTTTGATCGGAACTTCCTTCAGACGTTATGGAATTTTTCATAAAAGTCCTACAAACAGACTGAAACGATAACTATGTAAAAGTGAAATTTCTTTTGTTTATATCTTGGTCTATGAAGTGGATCAAGAGACTACATTTGGAGCGTAAGTAATCAAGGTCGAGTACTATCTATGGACAAGAGCGTGTGCAAAACTAACTGTCGCACATGTGCGAACATATACGTACAACAAGGAAGAATTTTCCTAGCACGAAGATTTTCGCATAATGTTTTTAACCTGAAAAATATGTTATTGCATTTAATATCATTTATATCTATCTATTGTATAAGTGTATCTCCACTATAAACTAAACCCCCCCTCATAATAGAAGCCTCCGGGGCTTCTAAACTGTCCAAGTGTTCAAAATTTTTAGGGGGGGCTTGTATTATGAAGGGGCTACTATTACGACTTTCGTACAAAAATTTTCAGAAAAAAAAGGAGATTTTGAATTTCGATGCTCTTGCCTTTCTAATCACGGTAATCTCAATTAATCTGAAAAAAATCTTTTTCGAGATAAAAAATGTAAATTTTATTCGTTTCCTTTTTTTACACATGACATCACACAAGAACAATTAAAGTAAAAAAACGCGTGTCGATCAGATGTGCCGTTTAAAAAATTTAAATTATGTTTCCGACGTAATAGAAGCCCCTGGGTTTCTAATACACCTTCCACATCGATGGCTCCAGAGGGGGCTTCTAATATGGGGGAGGCTTCTATTATGGGGGGGGAGGGTTATGAATTCACTTCGTACAAGGTCCTTGGATGTTGTACGGATGAGCTCAAAAGGGAATAGAATATGAAAAATGGCCTATTTGAAGAACGATTTTCTCGTCCAATACCTCTGGAAATTTTGGCGCTCATATTCCAATGATCAGTACTCATGTCAGGCTGTCAAACTATGCTTTCGAAGTTATGGCGTATTCAGCTTCAGTTTTGCTGGTGTATTACAACGGTTCCTAGTAAAACTGAGTTGAATATGCCATAAATGCGAAACCATAGTTCGACAGCCTGACATGAGTACTGATCATTGGAATATGAGCGCCAAAATTTCAAGAGGTATCGGACGAGAAAATCGTTCTTCAAATAGGCCATTTTTCATATTCTACTCCCTTTCAGTCAGTCCGGTCTCACGAGCGATATCCTGTTCGGAATATATCCTATATCCTGAATGAGATATTACAGAAAATTCATATCCTGATCGGAATATTTTACAAAACATTTTGGAAAAAATCATTACCGCAAAAATATCGTGACGTTATTGCAGAAAAGTGAATACAGCATAAGAAAGCGGATGAAAAACTGAGTCGGAATCATAGCTCTAGTCTTGGTTTAAAAGTCTACCGTTCACGATATTTTAAATTCTAGTGGGGATATACAAAACAGTCTGATCGGGATATATTTTTATATCCCGAACGGGATCGTTCGGGGTATGAGAACGGACTGACCGTGTCTTGATATGTCTTCAGTATACCATATCCCATTCGGAATATAAAAATATATCCTCGTCGGGCTATATCCCGAGGAGGATATATATTATAACCCGAACGGGATATATATCCTGATCAGACTGTTTTGTATATCCCCACTAGAATTTAAAATATCGTGAACGGTAGACTTTTAAACCAAGACTAGAGCACCTTGGATTCCGACTCAGTTTTTCATCCGCTTTCTTATGCTATATTATGCTATATTCCTTTCTTTGCAAATTATAGAATTTACAAGAAGAGCCCTAAACGTTCATTGTAAGCTCAAAGCTACAGAAACAAGAAGAAATAAATTTAGAGCTTTTCTTATAAATTCTATAACTTGCAAAGAAAGGTCGTGCGGAGCTGGGAGATGTTTCATTTTAATTAGAAATTTGTGGGCTACAAATATGCCTCATTAAGAAAGGTTTTGGCCACACTGTAAAAAATAAAGTGGGTCACCAGTGAGTAAAATCGTCTCAGTAGGTAAAACGGATCCATTTAGATGAGTGGGTACTCTTTTCTCAATGGGTCACAAAAAAGGCAAGTACGGTCTTTTCTTTTTCAAATTGTAGTAAAATAGAAAGAACTGAAACGTAGGACAAACTGTAATAAACTTGGCGCGTATTAATTTCCTTATGGATGACATTGCAAAAAAAAGTGGAAGGCGCATTAGTGACCTACGTTTGTTAATTTTCGGGAGAAAATGGTTGCCATCCATATTTTATTCTGTGGGAAAAAGTTAAAACTTTTTTTTATAAATTTCATTGTGTGATACTTTAGTTCAATTTAATTTCAGAATAGGACAAGAGACACTGCCTAAAACTAAATTCAAACAAAGGCTGCGCTCTGCTGTAGCATTCGAAAAGCCTAATTTTTCCTTCAGTACTCCTCGCTAAGGTGGTGATGTGTGAGTAGTAGAATATTGTACATTTTATGCCTTTACAGTTTCTCCAATTTTGAAAAGTGAGACTTCCATATGAATATATGCGAATTAATCTTTCATTGTAAACATAAGCATCCGGATAAAAAGGAGTAGTGGTGGATTTTCTCGGTTGCATTAATAAGTATCAATCGATACGAGCATTAAGAAAACATGAGTGTCAAAAACACAAGTTTAGTTTTAAGGTGGAATGCTTTTATTCCTTGTGTGCATACTTTCATCGATACAATAAAATGCTGACTATTCAGAAATCAAGAAAATGAGGAAAATTTTATTGTGCACTGACTAGTAAAAAGGTGTAGATTGCGGAGTAGTACATTATAAATAATCGCTTATCAGCTTAAAAATCGAATACAAAAGGGTTTCCACTTTAAAACATATTCTGCCTTCGTAGCTTGGTACTGAGAAAAGTTTCGCTATTGTCCAAACATTTCCCCGCAAACTACAGAAATTATTTAGCATACTAACGGGTGGGCCATAATAAACAGGTCAAAATGTTTTCCTACTTCTGAGATACTTTCCTTTAATACGGAGACTTGGCTCAGGGCTCATCATTTAGAATTAAATTATATTAAATTTTTTGAATTAAAAAATGTGACATTACAGAAATAATCACTTTTCTGACAAATGTTTTGAACTTATATCTTCGAGTTTATGAAAATTTACAGTTTTCACTTTTTAACCCTTTCAATACTGCTGGGATATATTCATCCCAAAGAATGTTTGATAAATACTGTAGTATAGTATATCGCTTTAAAATACACTTTTTTATTAGGAACACGTGTGCCTCCTATCAGTTGATTTTTGCTGACCATATGCTTGTTTGTGTGCACTTACAGTTATTGTTTCTAGGATTATTTCTGTGTAGTAATGGCATTAGAAAATTAGGTACTTTTGCCGCGCACCACTAAATTTGATGAAATTAAGGGGGTATAGGCAGAATTTCAAGGCGAATCAGACAGCGGGCTTCTTTTAATTATACTCTGAGTTCCTGAAGAGGCCGCCACGATCTATGCAAAAATTTCATTATATGATTTGGACCGAAGAAGTACAAAATGGTGGAAAAAAGTTTTCTGGTGGAAAAAAGTTTTCTTTAGACTTTTGATGACTTCTGTTCATAATGCACATATTGTTTATGAAGAAGTTAGTCATAAAAAAGTTCCTTTCATTCATTTTCTAATTAATGTGGCAGAAGGTCTTATTAGCAAAGCAACTTACAAACGGTCCAGAAGACAAGGCCGGGTTTCCAAAAGGGTTAAACTTTGCGAAAATATTGGCGATCACCTTCCAATAGATAAAGGTGGAAGGAACAGGTGTGTTCGGTGTCAGTCGCGAAAAATCGAAAAACGAACAAAACTCATATGTAAACAATGTCAGGTGGCCTTATGCATCGACTGTTTTACACCTTATCACACATAATAAATAATACTATAATAATGTATATTATTTATAATTACTAAAATAAATAAATTTCGTTTCTAAATGTTCATTTATTTCATTACTGCAGGGACAAACTTTCCCAAACAGGCACTACTACTGGGACATATGTATCCCAGGTCTTTTCTTTATAAATACTAAAAGATAAAAAATTAAACTTTGCATACATATATTTCGAAGCCAAATCAACAACTTTATATCAATTACACACAATTTACTGCATTGGTCAAAAGTCGTATTGAAAGGGTTAAAGTAAAAGACACGGCAATATGTTTAGCATTGAATTAACTGTGTGAAAATAAACTTTTTGCACACTAACCTAGTTCTGAAAAATCCATTTTTCCAAAAACGTGACGGAAAGACCACCACCTCTCAGTTCTAGCCTATTTCTGTCAAATCATAAAAGCAAAAATTTTGAAAAGAGTGTAGGAATATAGAGAGCAAAATTACCATTCGATTCATGCGAAATACTTTATGTTTACTAGCAAACTTCATCTGGAAAAACGGAGCACAAATCAAACAGATAGTCAACGGTTACGCGTCACCACACTTTAAGTTACTGCTTTCAAACCATTCTTCTCACTTCACAATCAAACCAAAGATCATTCATCTCCACTTTAAAAACCACTTACTCCCAGCAATAGGATTCTGGTGAGATTTTAATGCTAAAGACTTTTCGAATGATTTTCTCCATATCTTTTGCTTAAAAAGCGGCTATGCACGCATAAAAACAAAAAATTAAGTTCAAATTCGAAATCACCATGTTAAAAAACCTACAGACGGTTATTTTCAGCTCAAAATAAGCAAACGAAGAAAAGCAGAAAAAGTAAGTAAAAGTGAGGTATGAGCCTTCGTCTTTCTGCGCCGAAGTTCCAAACGCTACCGCTTGGCTGAGCCAGTCGTCTCACTAGGTCATCTCTGTAACTTAGAGACACGCTGCCACTAGGCCACTGACCTACTGATACAACAGTTTTCTCAATGGGTAAAGCGGATCCATTTAGATGAGTCACTCAGTAGGTCACTGACCTACTTTATTTTTTACAGTATACCTTTTAGAGTTTCTGAAAAACTAGTTTTCCAGAAAACCAGTCTCTGGAGGCCTAGAGACCCAACTCATGTTGATATTCGGAATCAGCATAGTCGACTACCTACAGTCCACTAGATTTCGGCTTGAAAGCGATTTGATAGTTGGGAACGTTCCCTTGTAAGTTCGACATCTATGAATAATACTGCTATACTCTGCTCCACTAGATTTCTATATCGTTTAGTTCTTAGAAAAAACAGTGTCGATTCTTATCTGACCACGGAATATCCAGCGTTTCCGAAATATTAAGAAAAAGGTGCTTAACTATCCTAGTCGACTGTTCCAGACGAAAATCGGCTAGGATACCAGATTTCACAAGCTTCCTACGGCTTTTCTTTTTTTCAGTGGAATTGTGCTTCAAAAAAAATGACGATTTTTGAGAATTCAAGCCAGAAAATAATTACACAAATTTTCTGATGTTGAGAATTTATTAACTATTTTGTACGTTAATTTCTATCACTTTAGCGATACATAAATTAATTACACACCTAAAAATCTTAATATACCATGAAATTCATCAGCCAGGTGCTATGAGACAATCGTTTAACGAATTAAAATTGCATTTGATAGTAAGTTAAGATTTTTACGTGCGTAATTAATTTTTGTATCATTAAAGTGATAGAAATTGACGTCGAATTTATTTTCAAATCCAGTTTAATATTCTCTATTAAACATTTTGTTTTATATGATCATGAATTATAAATAAATCACATTCTTTTCATAAGAATTTATGAAATGAATTAAAATTTCTTTTTAGTGAGCGTTCACTAAAGTGTTAGAAGAAGTCACCTTATGGTAGCATAGCTTTTGACTCCTTTTCTCTATTTCTAGAGACTATTGTCTTTGAAACACACTAAACTACATCCGAGCCATAATGGCGTATTCGCATTTTAGATTATTTTGTATCATATTTATGAAATACGAATATTAACACTATCGTCTATAAATAACAAGTTTTAATCACAACTTAAAATGCAGGAATTTTTCCAGCGAATTATCATAGCATTTTTTCAATTGATTAGTAAGTCTGTATAGAATATTTTTCAATGAGTTGTCAGCATTATTCTAAGTGAAGGTGTAGTATATCGGATATTCGAATTGCAGAAGTTAAGATTTAGAAGTGAATATTATCAAAACAAGAAATGCGAATATATTCAAATTCTTTTGTTTTGATTACATTCCTTCATTTAATCAAATGGGAGCAAATCTCTCTCCCTAGATTATAGAATGATCGCACTAGAGAATTGATCGTATTATTTCATTTAATCTCCTTAAAATTTTATTCTGATTGATCAGGATAAAATAAATACTGATTATTATTTTATCGTTTACAAAGCAATTATTTCTGTCTGTGTTATGGAAAATGTCGAACAGATTATGATATAGGCCGCAAACAGCATGGCACAAGGGTTTTATTTAATGAACGCAAAGTGTCATATCCATATGTTCTTCTTTGTCAAGATGTTGGTAATAAGATCCGAGTACATAAATAACAAAAAAGATTTGAAAACATAATAATAAATAAAACACCACTAAATAGTTGTTGATATAGATTGGAATCTTTGAGTTAGTTTTATGAAATTTGATCTATTTCTATAACATTTTATATTATTCTTTAATAACTGTATAAACGCTATCAGCTCTCCTAGAAATATTATATAAATATTTACTAAAAGAAAAAATTGTACATTATGTTATCAGATAGATAAATTTATCTACAGTTTTCTATACCCTGAGACAAGACTTAAAGTATAGATTTGAATACATGTTTGAGAAGTTGACATAGAGGAGAACATTCAGCTTCATCAATCAAATAGTTTATATTATTCTCAGTTTTTAGAAGTTTACTAAATTGGAAACATCATTTTTTCTTTTGTATTATCTGATGATATATGATTAGAATAAGTTGTCTTTAGGGATTACCTATTTCCTCACCGTCATGGGTTTGGTTTATTGGTCTAAAAGTACAAAAATAGAAGAAGGAAATAAAAATGAACAATAAATATCTACGAATCGGTTGAATTATATTACATAAATTCAATGTGATCATTAAACATAATTGTTCGATGACTTGTCGGTGCTGTATGTGTATTATTATTATTATTTTTTTTGTTTATAGCTTCATCTGGCATTTTTTTCAGACAGCTTGGACTCGGTGTTAGACTGTGAGAATTATTTATCACAATAGGCAA
Source organism: Didymodactylos carnosus (assembly GCA_905250885.1). Lineage (NCBI taxonomy): Eukaryota > Metazoa > Rotifera > Eurotatoria > Philodinida > Philodinidae > Didymodactylos > Didymodactylos carnosus. The sequence continues at coordinate 11,597 of CAJNOQ010002916.1, read as the reverse complement.
TTTTAAATGTGTATTATTATTGATAACACTACCATCATTAATATTTTCTACACTTAGTAGATGTTGATCGAGAAAGGGTGAATCTGCTGTATTGATCGATGATGATGGTTTTTTCTTGTTAAATGGAAATGGTGATGGTATATTAAGAAATTTTGCTGTCCATTCTGGCTGTGTTTTAGGTGAATATCGTTTCATATCTGAATTTAATATGGCCATTGTAGCTGATGAACGTCGACGTGAGATTGTTTGTAATAGATCAGACTCATTTGCTGAATATCTTCGTGATTGACGACGAGAAGCATCAGGAGTAGTAGTATGTCCAAAACGATTACTTGTATAATCACCGACCGTATGAAAAGGATATTGTTGACGAAAAAAGATGTATAAAACCATTTCACGAAAACGTTGTCCAAATACGGCAAATAGAAAAAAATTACAAAAACCATTGAAAGCAATTAATAAATTAGCCCATGTATTATAACGTTGTAACGAGTTTCTATTTAAACATGGTTGCATTTTTGTCATTAAATTTACTACTAAATTAATTGAACGACAAATAAGAAAAACAAGAACAATAACAATCAGCATGACAGTTATGCGAATATCCGCTCTCATTCGTTGTCCCAATTGACGTTTTTTGCGTTTAATTAATACCAATTTATGTATCATTGAACCATTGCATAATAATAACAAAGAAAATGGAATTACAAATGTGACTGGAATATTCAAATAGAAACGATAAATTGACAAATAAATAGAATTGAAACCCAGTTTTGTGTATGTTAATTCAACTAAATTTGTGTCTGGTTCATCATCTTCTAATCCACCATTATTAACGATACCTAATAATGTTTCATTTCTTGATATTATTTCTTGTGTATTTTTATGAGATGTTTTATATTCAAACCAATGTGGTAAACAATATAAATTAATTACTAGAGCAATTACTAAAACTGAACGTATAGCAATTTTACATGTACGTAGTTTTTCAGCAAGAAGTGGCCAACAAATTAATAAATATCGATCAAGACTAACTAGAACTAAAATGAAAGAATATTATTATTGATTATTTCGTATTATGAAGTGTATGATTGAAATAAATACCTGTCAAATATGTACTACATAACAATAACACAGATAATAATGGAGTAGTGAATGGAGCAACGTCTAAAAAAATTTAAATAATTATAACTAGAAACTATCAATATAGATAACATACGTGCATAAAATTGTTCATAAGCATTTGCTAATATTTGACGTTTATTGTATTCGTCAGGTGTATTCAAATATTGTAAAAGTTCAGGATATGTTCCTGAATAAAATATAAAAAATGTTCTAAATAATCTAAATTATTATATGTCACTTTTAGTAATAAAATTTTTATTCTTTTCAAGATAGTTATAAATCAAAATATAAAATAAGACAATTATACTGAAATAAATCTACTGTTTACCTATTGATTTTAGTGAATAATTAATCATCAGACCAGCTAACAAAAAAATATTACATGCAGATAATGCTAACAAATAAACATGTGTCGACGAATTTCTCATTCGAGGATGACATAAGACCACAACAGTAAATATGTTGGTGATTATACCTTAGAATACAAAACAACTTAAAATATAACAAAAAATAGATGGTACATATATTTCTTAGAAAATAAAATTATTCTATACAATTAATTCAGAATTTATATTTTAGATTGTAAATAGTACGATCTAATTTATTAATTTTTCTTATAAAAGTTATCTAACTTTTTAGTAATCTAACAGAATTTAAGATATTTATTATTGTTGTTCTATTAATACTTACCAAAGAGACAAAATATTAATGTTAGCCATCCACCCGCGATATACTTAATGCTGATTGTACTAATATCAATTTTATATGTTTCTTGTGAGCAATTGATGCTCATTATATTTAAATATCTTGATAAAATAAATACAATAGTGACAAATAAAATGTATTTAATTTAAAATAATAATTTTTTTTCAACATTTATGTTCTAATATTGTTTAAAAAATAAAAATTTAAACATAATATTCTTGTTAATCATATAAATCAACTTGATTTCATATATAAAAATTTATTATCTATAATAAAATCACAATGTTTAAGAAAGACTTATATTGTATAATCATTAGATTATTTTAAGATCGTATTTTTAAGTTATTAAACGTATACTAATTTTAGAGAAAAAAAGCAATAATTGTTTTTTCTAATGTATCTTTCTTTTATCAAAAGATAGCTTTATGGTCCCTTAGGTTCGTTTGTTATGATAAATTTAATTTGAAGTTCAATACCGTTTGTTCAACATTTAATATTTTCAATATTCAATAATTCAATAATAATAATAAAAAATAATTCTTTTTTTTTGTTTCCCAAATGATATGGTTATTGTATGTCTTCTATACGTTAAGTATGTAAAAGTGATAATTTTTATTGCATGATAGGTGTTCTATAAGTATACATAGTAAAAAAAGTCACGTAATAAATCTGTTTTTCACATATATTGAAAGAAAAATAATGCTCATGCTATAACTACTATAGTGATATAGTTGAACATTAAAAAGCTACCGCTATAAACTTTTGACAGTTGAATGAAGTAAAAATATAATTGACAGAAGTACGTGATTTAGGTATTTAATGTTTAAGAACATTTTAACATCTATAAAGTTGTTAAGTCAATAATATCTATCGTTTAATATGATAAAAGACATGTACGAAATTTTACTCTATATTATTTTCTTATAATTAATTACGGTCACTCATTACTAAGTAAACATTTTACGTAAAATATTATCTAGTAAAAATTTCAAAAGTAAATAGTTTTAAAAATATTATTTAAACATTCAAGTGTATATTTTTTAATAATAATAATGGTATCCTATATCAATTTTCTTTTGGAGAAAATTAGACGACTTAGTAGATTTTTACAGTTATCAGATTACAATAATGACAACGACCATCTTCAATAACTTCTAATAGTTTAGAAGAAAGAAGAGAGTGATGATGTCATAAAGTTTGAGAATAGGCGATTAACACTTATAACAACTTTCTTACCCATCATAAATATTCTCAAGATGTACAGAAGAAGAAGAAAAAGAGAAAAAAAGAGTTATTCTATTTTGAACAGCGAGAAAAAAATTACCACTCTAAATCGGATATCTATCTTCTTATATGATGTAGATATCCTTGTTTCTTTGAATAAGACAATGGTATTGTAAAGATCTTATTAATTAAATGTTAAGAAAACAATATGGATTGTTGAGTTCTTATCTCAACTATGCGATATGTATTATAACAAGTGTAAACAGAATAAAAGATGATCTTACTTCTACTTCTCGTCTATACGAGTGATCATAATCGTATTCTAACAAGAACTTAAGAGAATACCCAATTATACTTCATATCAATCATATTTTTGTTATGTTTCGTTTATTATCTATTGAAGATGAAAGAGATTTTTTTTCTTCTGTAAAAAAAGTAATTGTCAAGTCTAAATAGCTTGTCTGACTGTGACTACTGCACAATCGAAGAAAAATGGAAAAAAATAGTAAAAAAACCTTATAAATGAAAAAAAAAAAATAATAATAATAATAGGAACAAATAATAAAAGAAAAAAATTTACGTTCTATCTCTCTTTACTCTTGTATTATTTACAATTAGCTCCTCGTCTAACATCATAAATCAATAGAATCATATAGAAAAGAAATTAGTAGAAACGGCGGCTAATATATTTTAACATACAAACAAGAAACCCCGATGGTGGAGAAAAAACGTCCTACTGTTTCAACTATCTATAAATGGAAAGATGTTGACATAATAAGATTAATGCGTATGATGAATTGAAATTTTTACTTTAATTTTTTTGTTTTTTTAATCGTTCTTCATTGCATATAGACTTTTAAAGACATTTGTTTTTCATACTTTACATGTAACATACATAACGTTTATTAATAGTGATGAGTATTAAAATGTTCGACAGAAAATCGACTATGTAAGATTAGAAATACAATTTTAATTTATCTAAACTTTTACCAAATAAGAAATTTAAAATTCTAAAGAATTTTGTTAATTTGAATGATTGTTCGTAGAAAACTATCGAAAATGACTAAAAAAACTGTCTATTTTAAAACTCTACAACGAAATAAGTGACTTACTAGCTCTTGTAATATAGGATAAATAAATTTTGTTTTTTTTGTGTTTTTCTTTAAGTTAACTTTGTCCATCCCGCCTTTTCCTTTTTACTTTTCTCTTTCACTGAAAAAAGATTATGCATTGAGACAACATATCTAATTATATTGCTCTTACCGGATACAACAGTTCGTTTTTCACTGTTCTAACCTTAATTCCGTTTTCTTTCCCTTTTTTTTTCAGTGTCTGTCTATTTGTAAAGTTTTTTCTTTTCTTTTCTTTATTTTTTGACTACAATGCGGATGTTTCTTTCCTGTTATTTTTCTTTTATTTTCCATCCATTATACACAAAAATTTCACTTGCAATTTTTTCAAACGGAAAAAGCTGTTCAAATCCTGACACATTTAATTTACATTTAGTTAGAACATAAATTAAAAAGTATTTTTTACTTTTTTTTAATCTATAAAATCAAATCAAAAAACAAGAAAAAGATAATAATAAAATTTTTTTAAAACATTTCTATATTTGAAGACATGATTCTTTTTTAAAAATAAAATACATCGAATATATGTGTATAAAAAGATTATTATTAATTTTTGTTATATATTCTAGATTTACGCTTTAATAAATCAAATGTTCATCTATCAAACAAGAGGGCAAATTCTATATTATTATTATTATTTATTATGTATTCGTTCATTTGTTATTAAATTTTAATTATTTCCAGTTGGATTAATTCTGATTACTTTATCTATTTATATACGATTAGATTATTCTATTGATGACAAACTATCGTGCAATTCGAGATGATCAATCAACAAAAATTTGTCAATCGTGTACAGTCTTGAAATATAATTCAAGTCTATAAAATGAATGTCATATATAATCTGTAGGCTCTCCCCTTAGCGAAGAAAAATGTATGAGAAATGATCCGAAATGATTTCAATTCATTGTTGTCATTACTATGACTAGATGATCTAAAAAGTTTTGTATGAAATTAGAAATGTATTTAAGAATGACTAAATGTTTTCATTCTTGAAAAATTTTAAAATATGTCATACAGAAAAGAATTGAAGTCAATCCGATTATTAATCTGTGACGGTATTAGAGATAATTTTTATACAAATAAAATTTCATTTATTTAGATGCATTTTTGTTTTTTATGTCAGTTTTTAAATACATTAAATACTTTATCTGTTTTTATGAATAAATTTTCCTTTTTAAAAAAATTTATCTATCAATAATATAGAAATTTGAAAAAAAGTTTGAGACAGATAAGTTTTTTTATTAAATGGCAATAAAAAACGACAGATAATGGAATTTTTTGTATTTTTATTTAAACTACTGATGTATATGTGATCGAATTTTCTTAGAATTCGTTCTATTTGATTTTGTAAGATTAAACAATACCATCCAAAATGAGTGGGAGTTTTAAGTAATCCATATTAATTAAGAAGTATCTTTTTTTGAGACGTAACCATACGTGGTCCTTGACATGAGGAAACAAAAAATTAAATACCAATTTTTTATGTACTTGTTTACATCCCATCGTTTACATCTAGACACATAACAAACACGCACAGTTTCGCTAAAAACCCCCCAAAAAAAGAAAAAGAACATGAGAGAAAATACAACAAAAAAGGAAAAAATTCACTAGATTGCTTTCTATTTCAAAAGGAAACGAGTAAATTTGTCAAAAAACTGCTGACAATTCTCATTCTCTATCATGAGATCATAGTATCATGAGATTTTTTTCGTTTTTTTTTGAACATGTCATGAATTAATTTGGAAAATAATTGAACTTTTTTGAGAATGAACGATATCTCGTTGTTTAAACAAAACAAAAAATAATAATAATTATCAGACAAAAAACGTAGATATCCAATACTTATCTAAATTTTATAAAATCTGATGATATTGTACTAAATAACTAAATAACTGTTTCATAGATCTTTAATGTTCAATGGATGAGTGACGGAGAGATATGGAGAGATACAAATTGAATAAAAAGGTCCAAGAAACAAGCAAAACGTTAACCTTTTCGTTTGAATGCCATAAAATCAGAGTCAAGTACACTTTTGCCTAATTAACAATAATCCAACTAACCCTTAACCTGGAATGAGTTCATGTGACCTCTACTTTGTACCAGAATAGAAGTGTCATCAAAAATCAAGTTAACTTGACAGACAAAATCATATGGAGATGAAAAAAATTTTACTTTACTTTTTTTTACAGACGAGTTTGAAGAGAATTTTTTGCAAATCATTATTCAAAATCAGGGGCGTACCTACTGGGGAGTTTTGGGAGTGGTTACCACGCCTCTGCTTTCAGAAAAGTTTCTGTTTTGTGTCTTTCGCTCTTCAAAACATCATCTTTTTTGAAAGAATGAAAAACCTTTTTGGCAGTAACACTCCCTTGCTGTGAGATACTAGATATGCCCCTGTTCATAATCTACTAAAGAATGTCAAATACCTTAGCTCAGATCGGACTAGTTAGTGAGATATGAAGTATTTTCTTATTTCAGAAAAGATCCATGGTAATTATTTAAGTGTGCAAAGTAGTTCCCATTGAAATACAAAAATAAAATCGTTCGAATACAGAGGCATCTTTCCATATTTCATTTGGTGTAAGTTTCATTTCCATTGATTTCCATCTGAAAAAATCCAAAGTTCGACCTGGTAAAAGGCGGAAAAAAAGAACAATCAAAGTTTGTGTGTGGTCTTTATTCTTGTTAGCAAATTATAGTAACAAAAGTCGTCGGAAGTTTTATTATAAATATACGTCGCTTTTTCATTAGAAACAATGAATGACTTCTATACATGACATTCAGACATGCAAAATTCTCACGCTCCTTCTTCTGATCTACAGTGACTGATCTAATTTCTAGTACAACGGTAAATGTACATATCAAAAGATTTGTTCATATCTCAGTAACTAGTCGGATCTAAGCAAGGCCGCAAATAGGAGCAGAATATTAGGATGGTGTAAAACAAAATTTCTCTTTGAGGTAGTGTGAAATTGATAAAAAAAGTTTTTGTGCGACGAATAATGGATAAAATAACCACAGCTTTTTCAACTATTTGGGGGGTGCACCTTCCCACATGCTCCCGTTATTTGCGCCCCTGGATCTAAGCAAATATATGTGAAATTAACTAATTATGAATAATTTGTAAAAAAAAAACAAATTTGTCACTTCAAACACGTCTGTAAAAAACCTAGTTAAGCTAAATTATTTTCGTCGTCATATGATAGTAGATCTTTTTCTGTACAGAAGTTTAAGACAGGTACCTGTGTTTACAAAAACGTGACTATAATATATTTTGCGTCTATGAAAAAACTATTGTAATTATTGTTTTTTACAAACTATATTTCCTAACATTTCATAATATACACTTGAATGGCTTTTGTTTATAAAATAAATGACAACTGATTTTCCACAGTCAAAACATGAAGCAGTCAAACATTAGACATCCGCAAAATAGCCTATTTCTTGATCAAACTATACCAAATGTGTTCATTAATAAATAATAGGCGTCAATATAGATTATCATGATGTTGTCATTTTAGATAGATAGGGCTGTATTCCTATTTAGTGTTGATTTTTCTATTTATATTATGAAAAGAGAGCCTAAGATCTATAGAACAGGTCGATAATATATGTTATACATTCGAAAGTCATTATCAGCTTAAAAGGAGCCTAATGAGAAGAAAAGGTGTTTGTTGTAAGAGTAAATAAAAGAAGTTTATATCAATCACATTTCAACTAAAAAGTTTTAAATATCAAATTGACATAATAGAAAAAATGTACTTGTATCAAAATTATTGATTTTAAGAATTTAATAAGATTCTCTCTTACAACTATGAAGTTTTGGAAAGACAGAATCGATCAATATATTGTCTGTATTCTTTCTATTCAATAAATAAATAGATAAAACTTTGCATACCGTAAATGAATGTAAAAAAAAGAGAATGTTTTAAAATACATCGCTTTTCCTAACTATAATGATCACAATCGAATCTCTATTATAATTAGTCGTCTTTACTATGAAAAAAAAAATGACTATTCATATGATGAAAATTTACTTACCAACAAAATCGTGCTATACTTTCCAAGACGATTTTGTCAAAGATGAGTCTTTTTTATATAAAAGGATAAATAAACTTCTTAATGGATGATCTGTACTGACTGTATCTGTTAAAATAATTTATCTTTATAGTTATGGTAATACTGAAGATAGAGAAAGTATATACATTATATTATACACGATTTTTCTTTATAGAACAATATCGTAAAAAAAAAACTCATAATATAATAAAATATAGAAAAAAAGAGAATAGAAATATTAAAAAAAAAAAAAAAACATAATTCCCTTTCATTTATTTTTTTGTTCTTTTTTTTACCGTATTTCTTCTATATAGAATAGAACATAAAAACGATTATCTAGTGAACTTGTTTTCATTAATAAGCGTTAATAATAAACAAAAGATAGATAAACACACAGATAAAGTCTGTATAGAGAATAAGAACAGTCTTTTTTTAGATTATTTAGCTTAAAGTATTTTCTCTCAACAGTTGATTGATATAGAATCTTTCTTCTGAGTTCTTGAGAAAACGTGCGCTGTAGTGTCCATCCGGAAAGATATATGCTCTTTGTTTTTCTTACACAATTTTCAGTTATTTTAACAGATAATAATGATGAAATCAATAGAAAATTTATTATTTTTTCTTTTTATGAAATAGAAATAGAATGGCACAGCCGGTTTTTAAAAAACATCAATTTCTTTTTCTTTTTCTTGTCTCTTAAAAAATAAAACCCCCACTTGTGTTCGCATACTTATTAATAGTCATCAACAAAAAGCATCTCAATGTCATATAATTATACTTTTTAAAGCTATTATCCTTGAAAGCTATTATTCTTGAAAATTGTCTTGTCTAAAATAAAAAGTAATAAAACAAAGACTATATGTGATTGCACTCATTGAAACAAATTCATATTTCATTTTTTTTTTCTCATTATGTACATAATTGAATAATCTATTAATATTTATTAATTCAATGTATACTTCTTTTTTCTCTAGTTATCATAGACCCATAAAGATCAGAAAGTGATTAATCATTTATCTATTCACACATACATTGACAGTTAATCAGTAGGTTGTTGAATGGTATGAAAGAAAAAGAAAAAAAAAATAATCTGAAAAGGATTATCAAATAACAACAAGAAAAATAATGAACTTACTGTAGATTAAAACTAAAATGAAAGATTAATTTGATGACAGGCGTCTCATGTAGCGGAAGAAAAAGAAAATAGTGTTGTCATAGAATTATCGATTTTATCACATGGTCATTAGAGTTTACAAGATTTACTTTTCATTGTTTATTTTTATATTTTAATTCATTTTGTTTTGTCCTACAGTAAAGAAGAGATATATGTACTCTTTTTTTTCTATAATAGATTTACTTTCTAATAATTAGATATTCTGAATCATTTTTGATTTTTTTAGATTTAAAATAATATCGATAGCCAAATGTGACTTAGTTATCTTTTACTATGAATAGATTCAATGAATTTAGCAGACATTTTGGAATAATTATGAGATAAACATAATTTATTCAACCTTTATATACTTTATAAACAAACGTCTTCACCCTGATAACTACTAGAATTCACTTAAACATTTTGAGTGTTACTCATATTCCTTGTAGCAAGAAGAATCATTAGCCAATCGGTTAATTAATTGTATACCTTTTTGAAATGAATAAAAAGTAAATCTCATATATAGTAGACTCCTTAATTAGTTTTTATCTAATTATTGGAAAGTAAATATATATCTCTTCTTTCTTGTAGGATAAAGACTAATTAAAATAAAAAACAATAATCAACAGAAAGTCATTCCTTGAAAAGTAAATCCTGTATACGGGTTATTATGACAGAAAAAAAAAATAACAAAAAAAACATATTACGATGAAACAGTCGACTTATTCAACTACACATCTTCTTTATCTGATGCAACTGCTTTGCTCATTTGTTTTGTTTTTTTCGCGTATTTAAACAAATCAGATTTTGAGATTATATTTTCTGATGATAAATAAAGTTCGATTCATGCCAAGTAACATATTCGTGTGTAGAATATTATTTTTTCTTGTACAACTTCAAAAATGAAGATATATATGTTCTTTCTTTCACCATGGAATAAATATACATTATTTTGTTTTTTTTTGTTATTATGAACTATCAAAGTCAAGCTTGATTAGAATTCATATGGATGTCAAGAGCTCCACTTGAATGGAGCTTGTCAAAGAAGTGTTCTAATAAGTGCATATAAATAAAGAATGTTGAAAAGAAGAGAAAAGTACTTATGCTGAATTAGAATCAATTGAATAACAATTTTTTTTACATTGAAACAATAAATTTTCAAAATGAAGCACATTCTCTTCTCCGAATAAATGTAACTGTTTTACTGGTAAATAAAAATTGTTAAACTTCGAAGTTTAGATACTTGTCACCAAGGCCGCAATTATCGGGAGGATGTGGGAGGATGCGCATCCCTCAAATAATTGAAAAAGGTGTTGTTATTTTATCGATTATTCCTTGTACAAACTACTTATTATCAATTTTACACTACCTCAGAGCGAAAATTCTTTTTACACTTCCACTAATATTTGATTCCTTTGTTTGTGGTCCTGCTTATCACAAATCAAATAATTTTAATTAAGTTTTATCATTAGAAAACTCATTCAGTTTCTTGCATCTACTCATTAAAAGTGGTTATTTAAGTTCGATACTTCCAGAATACGAACAAAGATTTATCTATGATATGTTATTCTAAACTTAAACTATGGAAAAAACATAAAAATCAATTTAGTCTATTACGAGTGAAGCGTAAACTAAACGAAATCTGTCTATACAATTATTGTTTATATTGTGCATTAATCAAAACTCATGGCCATTTCCCTATCCAGAACACAAATTATATTAGCAAATTTAGTCAATAGTAACAGATTTTTTTTTCTTCTTTATTAAACATAAGTTAAGAGTATCACTGCAGACAATTATTTTTTGTAACAAGATAGAGGATTAAATAAACTAAAAGACTTTAAAAGAAAAAGAGATTCTATTCCTAATAAAATATTATTTACCGTTGTCTGTCACATAGATAAATATGATCCATCGACATTTTGAATAATGTAAGATTTAAAGAAACATAGTATATTATAGTTAAGTAGTCACCATTCGATAGAGAATTTTACGGCGATCAAGAATATGTGTTCCCTGAAAATTTTCGATGCTTCTTTCTATCGTAAAAATCAAAAAAACTTGAAGGGTATCAAGAACTCGATTTTTCGCCGATTTGTTATAAAGTTGAATCATTCATGGTTCGCACCAACTTGAATTATTTAAACTGCCATATCCTTGTTCAGCTTTGAAAACTGAATCAGAAAATGGTCTGAAAG
>CAJNOQ010002915.1:0-22167 GCA_905250885.1 Didymodactylos carnosus | reverse complement strand
GAAATTCCTTGCTGCATGACGGAAAAAACGCACAAATAAAATTTAATGGTTTTGGACAGGAGACTTTCCAACGAAAGGCTCATTTTTTCCGAAAGAAAGAAAGTGACAGTCGGGAAATTTTTATTTCTTGATCCCTGATGATACTAGTATATAGTCCGACTAAAGAAAAAGTAAGTTTATTTTGCTGGCTTTTTTAGTCAAACCGTACAATACCAGCGCAATCAGCCCATATGTATAAAAACGCTTAAAAACCTTCCAGGGTTTGAAGTTTAACCTCCCATGGGACGGGATCTACACAAACAGATAGCACATTTTAGAACGAATCGAATGATATATAATAATTCTAGTTTGAGTGAATTTTTCGTAGAGATTTTCGCATTTTTAACTCGCGGGATATTTTCGCGGTAAAATGCACTTTTCTCAGAAACGGCTAAGGCTGTAAAGTCGAAACTCTAGGAAACTGTTTAATATCATAATGTGAAAAAATGCTAAAAAAGTGAAAGTGAAATGTTCAATAATTTGGGCGATATCAATAAAATATTTTTCAAAAACTCGCAGGACATTTAGTGTGAAAATGGCCGTTTTTAAAAATGTTTTGCTCCTCTCTAACGAAAGACATAATTAAATTAATTTCTTTTTTTTATCAATATGTCACTCTAACTGTCAGCTGTCTTTTCCACATTTTCGATAAGGTCTAAGTCAAGTCTGGGCTGAGCTACATCACACTGATCCTCTTGGGACAAAAAAGCACTGTTTAGTCCGCGACGCCATTGTTAGTGTGAATTTACCTAGAAACGGTGCATGAATTTGGAATTCATTCACATGTTCTAAAAATAGCATGTGTTTACTACAATTTATTTGCAAAGAGGAAGTTGAGATGTTAGTTTATTTAAATGAACGATTGATTTTATTACAGATCAGAGCTGATCACCTGCATTTTAAACTGACTGAAAGCTGCAGGCAGTGCAGGCAGGTTGCAGTTTGCAGGCAAATGAAAACTTTTTCCACTGACGGCCGGCAGAGAAAGCAGAATGTTTTCCTGTCTGCACTCCGTGCAGGGGAGAAGGTTTTCCCTGCAGTCAACTGCAGGGAAAGACGTTTATGTGTGGAGAACAAAAAAAGAGACAAGACCAAGAGAAATGTTGATCAGAATGACCTCTTAACCAGAAGAAACTAACTAACAGGTTTTTTGTATGTCTGCTAGACATTTTAAGATGAAAGACAGAAACGTTTTATCCGTGATCGCTTATATAATTTGCCATGTTATTTTCCACTGATATAATGGCCTAGACCGCATCTGTGTAGAATGACTATTCTTATTTCTCTTTCTTAAATGAATAAAGTTTAAACTAAACTAAACGAAAAATATAGAATAAAGAAAAATAATGAATTTCGCTCTTATTATATGTATAGTCAGTGATCCTAATTATGGAAGAAAAATTTCTCTTTTTCCTAAATCTCTATTTTCTCGGCTATTTTGCAAGTGATAAGAGGGAATTTTAGATTCCGAGATAGAGGAGACAATTCTCTATCCAGCTATGTAAACAGTTTTCAAAACTAATTTAGTCTGACTTAATTACAAAAAAAGAAGCGGTATATTCGAGTCTTTTATTTTCGTTCTTGCGTGTTCTCAAATATGGCAGTCAAACTATTTTTTGTTCGGGTAGCAATTACAACTTTTTTTCTGGTGACAGGTAAAAACGCCATGTACTTGAATAGGCCTGCCATATTTGAGAACGCGCTTCTTCTTTTTAGGATTGTAATTAAGTCAAACTAAATTAGTTTTGAAAACTTTTTAGACTTAGACTTCAGACTATAACGATAACAGAAAGAGAAAAATATAGAACAAGAATAGTGAATCATAACTGGTGATACAGTTATACTTATCAGTGTGTAATACACACTGATTGTGGCCAATAGAAAAAAAATTATTATACCTCGCCTTAGGATCCACCTGCAGCCGACCTGCAGGGCAGGGCAGTGCAGAAGTTTTCACCCTCAACCTCTGCCTGTGGAGAACAAAAGATTTTTTTCTAAACCTGCAACCTGCAACGCGGATAAATTTTATTTTGACCCTGCGCGGTACCGCGCAGGGGGTGAAAAATTGTGCAGGTGATCAGCTCTGTAATACAGATTACAGCTGATTACAGTTCTTTAATGTAATCAATAACTTTTTGTCTGTTCACTGTTATCCTGACTTATTATAACATCTGTGTTGGAATAAATAATCCATCTATGTTTTGAGTAAATAATATACCGTATAGTACAAAATACTTATCAGAATCTAATAATAAACCAATAAACTTCCAGCAAGAATTTCGGATGGTAAACTGCAGATTTCTATTGAGACGATTAATTAGTGATTATTCAAAAAATCGAAGAAAACAAGAAATTCTTTTCTTATGAAAACGTTGCGTGCGCTAAAACAAATTTATTTTTTTTGACTCAGGTTGCAGTTCCATCTCCAACGACATCTGTTCTATATCTACATTTTAGTGTAGTACTACACTATTAGGAGTTTTGGGATGTGAGACTCAGTCATTTTGTTTTAAAAGGTACACCATGGTAGAGCTGCCTGAAAGGAGTCATTTTAGCAAAGAATTATGCTCCCCGTGTCCTGTTCCATAATCTGAAAACCGAAGCTCTCCAGCGCTTTCAGTTCAAAATTTATTCGAAAAATATCTACCGCCGCAGTTATTTGAAATCGCAGTAGAGAAGAAAAGACTTTTAAATCATGAAAAATTTGTTTAACTGTACATTGTACAGTCTGGAGGCTGATTAACTGATATCAAAGTTCAGATCGTTTTTGTGCTCATGATCGCGATCCTTCGACAGTTCACTAATCATCCCTAGCGATGAAGAGAAAAATAAGGTTCCACTTTACAGCGAAAATATTGTGCTATCTCTTTGGAAGTAATAAGAATTCGAATTGACCATTGGTCTTGTTCCATCTGTCAAGAATTGATTGATATTCTAGATTGACATGATTGTATTCGGAATATCTCGCGCGCTAATCACTTCTCGAATGCTTTATGTCTATTGCATATTCCTATTAGCAGCTATTTCGATTATTACATTCCTTTCTTCCAGCAAATCTAAACTGCTTTATCTAACTCCATTATATCCTACTGTACCCACGGATGATCCAAACACCGGTAATGTGGTATGCACTATTGTGACAGCTTTCCTTCCGTTTCCAAAATCCAAACACAGCATTAAAGAATATGACGCGTGGCTGACGAATCTTCTGAGTTATAATCAAAATCCTATGGTAATCTTCACATCGATTAACCATTATTCAAAGCTACAACGAATGCGATATTCTCGAGTGACTACTAATGTTAGTTTAACGAGACAGAACTTTCCAACAGTTTTTGTTTCAAACTATTCGTCACCATTCAAGATACCTATTATTGAAAGAATTGCTGACGTTCTAAGAGAGCAACATTCTATCGACCCTGAACGGAACATTCATCCACCCGATCTGTATGCCGTGTGGAATGCGAAGTCTTGGATGCTGAATCATATAGCTGAGAAAAAGCCGTTTCAGTCTAGTACTTCATATGGATGGACGCTGGCGCTTTTCGAACGCAACAATATCGATTCGTAAAGTGGCCTGATCCTCAGAGAATGAAAAGTGTTTTTGCAGGGAGAGAAAACAAACTCTTCTAGGCTTAATTGAACCCCTTGACAGAAAACTCTGTACTTCTCCTGAGAGACCTATTCGTCGAGATATCATCGAAGGGACAATGTTTGGTGGAACGCAAGAGGCAATCCGATGGTGGACCGAGACATTCTACGACACGATCGATGTATACATCGCTAAAAACTATTTTGTCGGAAAAGATCAAACAATGATGAACGTTATTGCTCTATCGAACACTGATAAGAGTATTGTTATGGAATCCTATAAACTATCGGCATGTGGAGATAAATGGTTCGCCTTTGGACCAGTTCTTGCCAATCAAAACGAGACGTCAGAATTATTTGGAGTCAAATGTCAAGTAGAAAACGTCACTGGTATTATTACCGCACTAAATGATGTTTGTCATTTTACATAAGAGGTGATGTCTATTACTCATAGTATGTAACGTAACATGTGGCAACTATCACCTCGATCGACAGATTAAAGCTGTCCGCTGTTCATTGCGGTTTATTATAAAGAGATTTCTAGCTGTTTAACATGAAATATTATCGTCATCATATCAACATCTAGGGTTATTTTCCTTGAGGTATTGTCAAACAGAAGCTAGTGGGCTTTTTTGGTTCCTAGTCGACCGAGTATATCGGAACTAGTTTGGCACTGACTAACGTTCAACACTCCACAAAAGGAATTTAAATGAAAAGAGGCCGGTGGGTTGCGTTTTCTGCATCGGAATCACGTCAGAGGATGCCTAGGAACATTTCTATACAGTATCCTGAAATTTCTCGGTCGAAGTCTTGACGCCTGAGGTCTGCCCTACAGAGCTTCTGAAAAACGTTTCATTTTGTATTTTTTTTAAACACACCTGGAGATATGAAGACGTGTCGAAAAAGATCGGGTGAGTAGTTATCCTGAAATTAGGTCTATGTTCATGCTTTTCGTCAAAGCCAGTCTTTAGAAGTCTCCTAGACTAGGAAGCTTCGAAAAAATAAAATCTGTACGGCGCGATCAAATGTTACAAAATTCCCTTTTTTTGTCTTCGATTAGTCATATTGTCCAGCCAATAAGGCATAAACTTCTGAAATTTTTTACCGAAACATTCAACAAGTGCTGTATTCAGAGGAACGGTAAATAAAAAGTGTACTCGAATACGTACAAAATGTGCGAAGGGAAAGTGTATATAAGGGATATTTGTAGTGTAGTAGTAAATATCAACAAGAACGTTCTCTTCTTCGTTTCTTGCATTCTCTAGGTTATTTGCTACAACACTCGTTCCTTTAAATAATGAATAATTTGGAACTATTTAAATATATGCCAACGTAGATATATATTCACAATACCATCAAAGGAACCGAAATAAAGCAAAATAAAATAAATTAGAATTTCACTGTGGCAGATGGACCGAACGACTGTTGATAAAATTGTACTAATGCTGAGAGTCTAAAATGATAATTAAATCCCCAAGAATGCGTATGTGCATATATCTGAAGTGTACTCAGAAGCTCAGAAATTCGTTCGCTCTCATCCATATATGTATGCATAAACTTGAAGTTATGCACTCAGAAATTCATGTGATCATGTACATGTATGTATGTATATATTTCAAGTTAGCAACTCAGGAGCATACATATACGTATATGAGCACATCTGTTCCTGTCTTCCTCACTTCAATATGTACATACATGTACATATGCGAGTAAATGAATTTCTGAGTTCTTCAGTTATTGAGTTCCTCAGCTGCCGTTTCCTGAGTCTCTAACTTCAAATATATACCTAGATATATGTGTATCAGAACTTGAATTTCTAAGTTCCACAGTGGCTAACTTCATATATTTACACACATATGGGCTGACCGCGCTGGTATTCTACGGTTTGACTAAAACAGCCAGCAAAATAAACTTACTTGGAAATTATTTTCTGTAGTCAGACTATATATTAATATCATCAAGAATCACGAAATAAAAAATTTCCCGACTGTCACTTTCTTTCTTTCGGAAAACATGAGTCTTTCGTTGCAGAGCATCCGGTCCAGCTTTCTGGAAAACTGACTTTCCAGCAATTCCAGAAAAATAATAAATCTTTTCCTAATAAGACAAAATTGTAGCCCGCACATTTCTGAATAAAACGAGCCCTCCCCAACCTCTACACGAGCTTTCTATCCAAAGTTATACAATTTGATCCGTAACACGATCACAAACTAGCAAAATGCAGAGAACTGTTGTAAAAATTGACCAAGAAGATCTAGAAGATTCTTCTAGTACGTTGGCAAATGCCCATGAAACTAACACCGTTACAGAACCGCAGACAAAATCAGCTATTGCGAAAAATTTGGAGCTAGACTCGAGCGGTTGGAGCTAGGTAGCACGGTTTTAGACCCGGTTTACATAGTATCGGGCGGTTCAACTTACTTTTGGGCGATTGGGAACCTCATCTAACCGCCCACTTAACCGCGCGATCGAGCTCCGACCGCAAGAAAAAACCCATATTAAATATAAATTATTTAAGTATAATAATAAAGCTACTTCTTCCCTATACATAAGGGAACAAGAAGAAGAGATATTCTGGATGTATTTAATGAGAAACTCCTTCTCTGAATGTATGAGAAGAAGAATAAGAGGTTTGAATTTGAAGATTAAATTTGAGCAGCATGAGAGAAGAATCGAAATTTGCTTTCGATTATAACTTGTCTTTCATTTTGTTAAATAATTACATAAATAATTATGTCGACAGACATTATGTGTTTCTGCAGGTTTTTTTAATTAAGTTTGCTACCTTTTTACAAAATGTGCACGACGTGATCTGGAGAACTATGAAAGCTAGAAAAGTTCTGGAAAAGATGACATTCTCCCTACATCGGATATTGATCACTGCACATTTTTCTCGCAAATACACGTCCAGATTCGATGTCATCCATCACAGTGTATGAGATAATCAGAGCATCATACACCCGGTTTCCCTTAAACAAGTTAATAGCAACAAATCAATTAAAACCTCGGTTTGTTGTTATCATCAAATACACTTGTTTAAGAAGGTTACGAGCTGTCAGTCTCGGTCATGATGAATGTTTTCTGCTTTCTCAGTGAAAACAAGTAACTTTTGCACTGGACATCATCATGGTTGACTGCCAGTCACTTTCGAAAAACACTTGTCCAAACAACAAGTCACTGGAGGAAAGTCTGAGTCCTCATAGTTGTCTCAGACAGACCACGTAGACAAAATTGGCAAAGACATCAGTAACTTGATGAGGCTTTTGTACTTTTAACTGAAGTCACCAAGACAAGTCACGAAGAAAGGCAAGACACAAGACTTCATTAAGATTACTCTTTGTTAAGTACTGTGAAAACTTCAACGTTTGTATTGAACAAAGAAATCCGATCTTCGTGATCAACATCACCACGCAATCTAAACCTTCACATATGACAGCGTGCGCAATTTCATAAATATTAAAAGTTCGCACCTTTGTTGGTTAATATCAACTGTTTTATCTCGCTTAGTTCTGTGGAGCAAATAAGTGGGCTGTTATGAATCTATTGAATTAGTAGCTGATCAGTATTATGGTCTTATTTATAAGACTGTTAATAATCAGATCACCTCCGTATTGTGGGCATTTTGGAACAGTCCCCTGAGTGTCAACTTTAGAGAGATTTTCCTGCTAATGTTTCGAATCACACGTTTGTTCCGCATCCACTTCTACACCTCTTATTTCCTTCTTATGTCTCACCAACCATATTGTTTCTTTCATCGAAAATCATTTGATCTGTATTTTTGTTATTCTGCAGCTTATCACATTCGCCCTCCGGGAGGCGCTAACGTGTAATAAGCAAAAAATACAAAAAAACGTTTTATGTTTCCATTCTAAATTACAAATTCTGATTCTACAGATAGTATTGTACTGTAGTCGCTGCTCAAGTACCAACTACTCAGTGCACATTAAATTCGATTCAGGAGTCTATTAACTAGTGGCGTAACCCATAGATGGAACCTGTTAGAAATCCATACCGGACTGGGCCAGATCCGACCGGTCTGTCGCCGACGTGGTCACTGATTTCGTCCCCTGTACCCACCCTAACAGAAGCTCCCGGGGCTTCTAAACTGTTCAAGCTTTCAGAATTTTTAGGGAGCTTCTGTTAAGGCCCACTATTTTTCAAAGGCTTCGGGTACAAAAATTGTTCAAAAAGTTTCGGGATTTTCAGAGTTTTAAAGGGTTGTTCGAAGGGTTTTCAAGAAGGTTTCCACGTTTTTCAGGTAAATAAGAGTTAAACTAGTTTTTACCTTAAAATCTTGAAATTTTGACAGTTTTTACTGTAAAAATGCTAAAAGAAGCTTTCAAAAATTTGACAAAGCGTATAAAATGACGGTACTTCTAATCCTGCTGCTCGAGATGATAGATCTATCTCTCTCTCGCTCTCCTTTTCATCCCCCGTCGAAGTGTCCCCGAATCCATTTGGTCTTTGACATTAGTGCTGAGTCGAAAGTGTCCACCAGTGACAACCATCCGTGGTAAAAAAATTGGCCACTCATTTTTCTTAAGTTCATTAGTGCACAGTAGAATTTGATCTCGTTTGTTTGTATGATTCTCAAAGAAAAATATCCTTTCTGTCTTTCTAAATTTATCGTCTCCCCTTCGCTCTTCTATCCGTACCAGCCAGCCTAGTGGCGTTACATCAAGTCTTCTTCGAGATTGATAGCATTCTCGAACCTCGACGACAACAGCCGTCCCGGTTGAGTTAATATTTTAGTGCTTCTAAGAAATCAGACTTCACGAGCAGCAATTGTTTGCTCTTCTCTTTTTAGCGTACTCCTGTCCTGATCTTTTCACTATTTAATGAACATATTTAACGAAAGAACAGACAAAAAAACGCCGTTTTCTTAAAAATAGCTGTTAACTTTATCGCGACACAAAAATGCTTCAATTTTTGCTGAAAGATGTGTTGTCGGTCAAACGGTTCGATTTCGGTTAAGACTTTGAAAGGGGCGGTTCGATTCCGTTGACGAAAGAAAATTTTTTCTTCGTTCCGTTCGGTATCAATTAAGGGTCCCCGCTGTCAAGAATTGATCTCAGTACCCTGTAGATCTGTCGGGCTAAAATTTTCGATTGTAGTAGAGAACCATGGTGTACGTTCATGTACACAATTTCAACCAATCAAAGTTTTCGAAAAAATTATGAAAATTATTTAATTAGTCAAAAAGTAGGGTTTGTCCCAAATGACTCTGCTCCCACAAATTTTGAAATATCGAACTCACAGTTCTATCATTCGATAGAGAATCGTTAGCTCTAGCGAATGTAGTACCACTTTTTTAAATTTTAACTTCTAAGTCGAGATATTAAAAAAACAACACGAGAGTATTAAAAAGGGTAGAAAAAAAAGATTGCAAAATTCATATCTCAACTTAGGAGCAAAATTTCAAAAAAGTGGTACTAAAATCTCATCATTTTTCAGTTCTCTACCGAATGAGACCACTCCGACGAAAATCGGACAAACTTTGTGGGACTAGAGTCAGTTTTAAGACAAATTTCAGTTTCGAGATAAACAAACAATGAGTCATCTTGTTGTCTAATGGAGGCTTCCAGTAAATAGGTTATATGTCAGCCCGGGAATATTGCAATACCGTTTTCAGTATCTCATCTTGAAGAGAAGACTTCAACCTTCGTGTCTGTGGTGGTCAAGCCGCAATCTAATTAGTTAGGAGTGACATCTAGAGCAATCTTTCTGTTTGGCTCGTATTTGGGACTTTCAGAAAAACGGGAGTTTGGTTACCGTAACAGTTGAATTCTGCAGAAACGAGCACAGATTCGGAAAGAGGACACTTTGGGCTAGCGGATTATCTGACTTTTTTAAAACTCAAAAATCGTCTTTTCTTACAGGGGAGCCCTTAAGGCCGCCGTCCCCCTCGAAAATCTATTTTGGAAACCGAGCACGGGATTTCCATGAAACTTTCCACATGTGTTGGCCACGTCAAAGTATAGTTACGGATATTTTTTTACGCTGCCAAACCTCAGCATTCAGGAGTTCTCGAGAGACCAACGCCCAAAATGGGGGTTTTGCCCGTACACATTCTTTTTCACTATACTTCAAGGTACAGAGCTCGAGATTGTTTTATTTGACAGACAACTCCTTCGGATGAGGGGCAAGAATTTCTTTTATTCTTGCTCTCTTTAATTTTTGCGGCGGCGAAGCCTCTAACATCTTGAAATACCAGCTGGAGGTCTCCCGAGAGACGAGGTTTTCTACAGACCTACAGCCTATCCTTCCCCTCATCCGAAGGAGTATAGTGTGCCCCAATAAATAAATAAAACCGCAGCTCTTTACAATGAACTATACTTTTAAAAAATTTGTTCGACGTTCGAATCTTAGCTCAAAAACCGGTTTTGAGAAAAATGATGAAAACGTTTCAACATCGTCTTTTTGAAAAGATTCGAAGTAAAACAGATAAACTGTCGAAAATTTAATAAATAGTGGACAGAGTAAAAGTGAACAGTTGGTATTGAATGTTTCTATGTTTTATCTAAGTCTATTAAGAGTAAAACTCTTGAATTTCGAAAAGTCGGAACATTGCATGCAGTTGCTTAAAAGTGTTGAAAATCGGGGTGCGTGATATGAAAGCTGTATGGAAACCTTCGTATTTCGTGAAAAGAAATACAAGCTGTGAAAGAGTAGACTTCGGCGCATCTTTCCAAAACAAAATCTCATTTTTGACTTTTTTTCAAAAAGTTGATTTTCGGAGCGGGCGGCCTTAAGGGAAGGAAATCGTCGGTTCGTTTCGGTTGAGGCTCTGGAGAGTCGGGTCGGTTTCGGTTAACAAAAGTCTTAATCCTGCAGGACTCTATTGTGCTCTGACGACTAGAGTTCTGCGGGTACCAGTGGCATCCGTACCCGCGGGTACGAGTATGGATATGGGTAGCGAGAAGATAATTTATCGGGTTCGAGTATGACCGAAAGTTTCTTTAACCCGAAGGATTTTTTTCTTGTCTTTGAAGTATTTTTCGAATGTTCACTCTTTTCGTTATAGCAGAAACAGCCAATTTAACAAAGAAAGTAAAAAAATCTGTTTCTCTGACAATGAGATATCGCATAATGATAGTTCCGTCAAAAAAACACATCAACAACGGGTTTTGGTTAGGAAAAAAGATTTTCGGGTTCGGGTACGAAAATGGGAGTATCTGCAGAACTCTACTGTCGACCCTCTCGTCAGTTGGCATTTTTCAATCCACTATGGATATTGTATTTGAATGGATCATATGCTCTTTCTATACGATTTTCAGGACAAGATTCGAACCTCACCTCTGCCAATCATGATGTGTCACTATTTGTCCCATCCTGCGAATGGTGGTTTGGCGTGACCGATCAATTTGCGATTGGTGGATCGACCGCCATAACCAAGTACAGTGAACGGCTAAATGTACCATTCATCACTACACTAGTCAATCAGAGGGGCTGGAAATTTTGGGCTGAACCACTACTCGCAGAAGTTATTAAATATGAGAAGCTGGTCGTGTATAATCTCAAACATGTGTATAACATCCTACGCGTTATACATACTCAACGCTCACTACGCGAGAGCACGTACACAGCGTCACGATGCGTATATATCTGGTACGGTCGTGATTGCCATCGTGACCATTGCCAACACTGGATTGATAGGTTCACCTTGCAACAAGCGATTCTATTGAATCGTTCGCAGCAGCATCAAGACGTATTGCTGCGAGATGAAATGTATGCCAACATGGGTCTTACTGCACAACAAGGGTTCAACCACTATTTAACGTACCTTTATAACACCTATCGACTCTATCATACCAACAACCGACAAAATTTTTCCATGGCGCAGACACCTTCGATCTCGCAACTTGCACAGCAATCAAATTTTTATTACTTCTGGCGTCATCGCTCACCGAAACAAATGTTGCAGTGTGTCATGCCGGTACCGGCTGCCACGCCTCCAGAAGCGTTCAGTGACTCCGCCAAACCACCGAATAATCACACGCCGTTCAACATTTTCGCACATCACTTCTACCCTTTCATCGCATTAACTATCGATCCAGAGAAGCGTCACCGCTATAAGCAGAGCCTGGTTTGCAATCTTGAATAAACCGCAAAAGGTTCCTAAACATAGGATATACTGTTTTGACAGTCGTACCCAAGGTTACGTCGAGCTGACCAGATCTTCTTTAACTTTGAGGGAATACGTGTCCAAATTGTCGATATTAACCAATGCAATCCCATGCACCAATTGCGTCTACTTCACTATATCACTATCTTATCCGAGAACATTAAAGTACATTCAGCTTACAAAACACTCATTACCGAGTATAGATGGACTCGCATGAACTAAATCTTTTTCAGTTGAAAATCAGAGATGTTATAGTGAGTGGAATTTTTCATTCACTCCTCTTCAATTTTGAAGTTTTCTTTCTCGGTCTGGATGTCAGTATAGTTCGGTAGCCTGGATTAACTAACATAAGCATAAATATGACGTAATACGGGAAGCAGGAAAAGCGTATTTCGATTCAGATATTGTAGAATTCAGAGTAAAGATGAATAGAGTAACATATACTCAAATAAAATGAATTCATGGAAAGAATAAACTACGGCAGTTTAAAAGCGCAAAAGTCTTGTAAATTAGCATTGGCAGCACCCAAGTGACGAATCCAAGACAAGATGGCGAACAGGCCCTCACGCGCAACAGTGCCTGTTTTTAAAATTACTCCATCGGCAGCATTTTATCTTCGCAGTTCTATTTACAAGCTTACAACAAGGAAACATCCTCAAGTTCGCACAAACAAAAAACGAGATATTCATACGTATGTTAAAGCTGAGCAAGTTGTTATTTTACTCCAAAACACAAAAAGTTGGCAAGATGAAGATAGTAAAGAGCGGTTTACTAATCAAGTATTGACTTTAACTTAAAGAAACGACAGGATTCATTCTGTCAGGTGGAAACTAAGGACAATGACACAACAGAAACTTATAAAATTATTGAAAGAAACAAATTTTGAACCCGTTTAGTATTGTTGTGGTTGTAAAGAACTGTAAAGAACCCTCATAATTGTCTTTCGAATAAAAGAATAAACCAAAGTCACCTTACATCCTTTTCTTACCATTCGCAACAGTAACTCAGAATGAAGAAGAATTTATTTGGAAATGTGTTACTGTCATGATGGAAATAAAATTTCGTCAAAACGACATTTTTTCTATCTAATTTAATGTTTTCAGGCAGAGTTCTTACCATAGTGAAGTAGACAAAAACAAATTTTATCTTATTCGCTAATGGCTTTTCCTCTGGTTTACCAATCGACCTTTTGCTCATTTTAATTGATAGATTATAAATATGTCTTAACAAGATTAGGAAGTGAAAATCAGCTCGTTATACAACATCTTTTGACATACGAAATGCCATATCAACCCATTAGGTGCACTCTATGTTGCTTAATCAAATGATATGACAAACAGTAATTATTTTAAACAACAAAAGAGCAGTGTATTCTTTCTACACATATTCCGTTAATTTGTTCGCGATGGCACACTTTGGCAAGCGCCTTTCAGTAGTCAGAAACCTGCTTATCTAAGTTTCACTTAGATATTAATGAGTCCACAAAAAGATTCATTTATTTGACAATTCGTACTAGATACTTCGACTGGAATGCCGAGATCCAAAGTAACTAAAGTTTGTAAGCGAAATATAAAATAATAAAGAGTAAGCGAGGAACGGGTCTCATCTTGTGGTGTTCTCTCAATTCATCCATAACCGATTTGGGTGATCTAGCATCTCGTCGCATGGCACCGAAAAAATACGCGGCTTTCGTATTGGTTTTACACGGCTTTCGTAACGGAATATTTATGTGCCAAATCCATTCTAAGATGCTCTGTACAGGGCTTTCGTATCGGTATTGTACGGGCCTTTCGTATCCACACTTTTAAGCGGTTTTCGTATAAGGTATGGCTATACTTTAAAGTCTCAATGCACGGCTTTCGTACAAGCCTTCTACAGGGCAGAATCATGTATGAACAGACACTCACTAACAAGAAAGCAGGGGTTTCGTAACTGCAGGAATGCCCATGGCACGCACTCCAAGATAATAATATCTCTACTCTCTCGCTCTAGTAGTCTGACTGTCGAACGTAGCTAAATGAGTTGTTGTCATTCTCTTTTTCTCTGTTTTGATATTCTAGGTTCGTTCGTAAAGGATGTAGGATGTAAAAGGAGGAGACAACATGTACAAGAGTTGTAATTGTTTCCCTATGAACTCATCGTCTCTTGTTTGTTAATACTATGTTTATTTTCTTTTTCAATTCTGTACAATTTTTACTTCTTTGGGGAAAACTCCAAGATTTTAAGAAATAACTTGCTGTGGAAAAAAGGTAATCTATCATCTCTTCACGTGACACCCAAAAAATAATAAGAATTCACACACGAGGGAGAAGAGTAGCATCAAAACAAATAATACCAGAAGCAACCTTCGAACTACGAAAAGTCTAGAAAACAGAGAACGTTATCTCAGTTTAGAAGAAAACAGGCAAGCACATCTACAACACTCACTCAAACTTTCAAAGCGTGGTACTATGGCCATTTGTTGAGTTGTAAGTCCCATACTACCAGCTAATTTATTATAGGTTTTAGTTGAAGGTGGATGATCTGCAGATTTGGATAATTCTTTCAAAGTTGACTTGCATGTGTTTACTTTTTGACGATCGTGGTCAGGATCATGATTGTGATTCGAGGTTGATTTAATAAAATCAGATTTTGGAAATTCTTCAGATCCTTTATTTAACGTTGTTGTAATAAAACACGAACATCTTATTTTTTTATCACGATACAAACATTTCCATTTTTTACCAATTTAGCTTAAGTGTGGATCCGGTACGTAAACCCTTCCACACACAAATTCAGTCCACGTTGTGATTTGTAGCACGTCATTAGTCCAACAACTGAATGTGATGTGGCTATTGTAGGTGCACACATTTTTAGATTTTAAGGGGTGAGGGTGGTAAATAATGGCTTAGATAATGGCAATTTTACTCATGCTAGGGTTTTTGATATTTAAACGATAATCGAACGTTTCGACACGACGCAGTTCCTCTTCTTGTATCTGAGGAAGCAATACATTGGCACATAAAAGGTCGAAAATATATACAATCGTTGGACGATTTTTCTGAATTAATTCTTTTGGAACTTGACAAAGATAATTTCACATTTATGCATCCAAAACACCGTTGCCTGATCTAGATGCGGCTAGTTTTTCTGGCGAGGTATATGATTCTCGACCAGTGACAACGTTGACGACTGTTAAGCTTAGTACCGAACCCACTTCAATCATTATTTCATCAACACATATTTCATCTTTAAGCACCCCTTTGACTACATCTCTAACAGAACAAACTACGACTGACTTACGTAGAACCGTATTGGAGAATCTGGTAAAAAGTCCGAAAACTTTTAGTGGAGGAAATAACGACGTGAAGAAATCGCTTGAAGAATTACAAAATACATTCGATATAGCACATATTCCTGATGAGAATAAATTAAATATTATTTCGTATCAATTGAAAGGTGAAGTTCTTATATGATATAACGAAAATAAGAAGCATTTCACTTCATGGGATAGTTTCGTGGAATTGATTCAAAAGGCTTTCACGTCTTCTTTCTCCGCTGATATTACCTTCAGTAAACTAGAAACATATAGACAAACACATAATCAGTCAGTGAGAAATTATTATATAGAGATGACGAAATTATGTAAAGAAGCTGATCAGACTATAGTGATACAACTAAAATTGAAATATTTATTATCAAAAATGAAAAGTAGTTTCGAAGTGCGTATGAAATAAACCGACAAATCCACAAGAATTTTTGAATTATGCACAAGAGATAAAAGCACTAGTACAACTACCGTCGCTAACAATTAATAATAATAATCAATCATCGACAACAGTAACAACTTCACTCTTTGATGTGGGCTCTCGCCCTAGCAGTCCGGGGTCACCTCTGCTGTCTCTTCCTGTTTCTTAGCCCGGAGTCTCGAGCCGCCAATCATCTAGATCGAGAGCCTCACACCAACCTCAAAGGATAAGTGGTGCAAATAGTATTAGAGAACATATTTTCAAAAATATCAGTATCATTAAATGCATTTGTCCGACCATTCAAACTTTTAGTGGCTATCACGTGGGGAAGACATTAAACATTTTTGTGCTATATGGCATCGCCTCTCATTCAACTTCGTACATTCAAACTAAGCCTGTCCATTCCACTCAACCATGTGACAAATTTTTTTTCTTTTGTGACAAATTCAGTTTCTTTCCATTTAATAGTAACAATGCATGCTCTTTGTTATTTTATTTACGAAAGTGAAATTAATCACAGCGAAATATGTCCCTTGATAATTCATGATAATCACTTTTCATACTCACGCTAAAGCCATAACTGTCATCTAATCAAGAAAATAAAAGAAAAAAATCGTCTTTTATTCAAGCACCACAGTTTTTAAATACTGCCATAGAGTCTTTCGGTAAGACTGGTTAGTAGGTAAGTAAACGAGCAATATTTTCAATTAAGTAGCGCTTGCGTTACATAGTGTCCGAATGTTTGCTCTGTTTGTTATTGATCTATATTGTTGACTTAAGGCGTAGTAAGTTTCTCGTGTTCTATGTTATATATCAAAAAAAGAAATATAGGTGAAGTGAAGCCTCTGTGGCTCGCTGGTCTCCAGCTTGCCTCGATATCTTTGCACGAAAGTATCTTCTCAAGAATACCTTGCGCCTCCACATGATCGGTCTTGGTGGTGTTCTACGCTAGTCCCGTCGCGATTAAAAAGGTCGCGATCAAATTTTATTCTTTTAAAAAATTTGATAGCGACTTGCGTGGCGACACCGGAAATTGATAGCGATCGCTATAGCATCAGTACGATCGCGCCGCGAGTTAGACACGAGCGTCGACTTGCGAAGAACCGTTCCTCCTAGAATATTTTCTATCTAGATTTCTAGGTTGTGTGCTTCTTGCCACACTGAAAACGAATTTAACTTTTCAGATTCGTAACAAGCTTTTACATTCGTGCGAACATCTACATACAAGAGCCTTTTCTCGAAAACCATTTTCTATCGAGGTTCTTGGGTTCTTCTCATAACAGAAACGAATCGATCCCTTAGATACAAGATTCATTTCTCGAAGAACATATGGCGTCTGGGTTCCTAGGTTCCTGTGTTCTTGTCATGCTCAAAAACGAATCCAACCTTTTACATTCCTACGAACATTTAGATAAAGGAAACTTTTCTTCCAGAAGGTTTTCTACCACCGTACTTTTATGGTTAACTCAAAAACATTCAGCTAATGGAGAAAGTGACCATAAAGTGTATCGGTATCTGATGGAGAAATATAAATTGGTATATTTTATATATAAGTGAATTGTAACGGTATTGTTCTGTTAGAAAAAAATCAAAAAATTCAGAAACGTACAGTCAATAGAGGGATGTCGATTGTCTATGAATATAATATTTACCCTGCACTTGGAGCATTGGCGAGCATGAACCAGGAGGTTTTCTATAGTTACGGAAATCCTTAGGATTTCACGAAAGAAAACACTATTTCTTTAATGAAACATGCAAGTGTCAGATACCGTTAGAAGGTACTGATCAATGCGCATCAAATGATGCATGTGCGAATGTATTGCAGCACATGTGAAGGCATTGGTGGTCGTCAGGCTCGCTTTTTTAGCGTTGGATACGTTTTCTCTCTCGCACAATGGACCCAAAAAAGAATTAATAGTAATTTAGTAAGAAAATTATAAGGTGATTCTATTTTAACACTTTTTACTGCTTCCGTATTGGTTTCTGCTCACACACTCTTGGTTGAATGCGATCCGGTGGTACAATTATAGTTTATTGTTATTGATCCAGTCCGAAACTAAAACAAATGAAGGATAGTCATGTCCCACTTTGCTGTAAAAGCCACTGTGATATGGGTAGAGAGATGAGCCATCCTGATTATATAGTTAGATGCAGCTTAGAAAGACGAGCCGGATCTGATGCAGAAAATGGCAAAAAGCGGACCCAATTTTATGGTTTTTGAGATGCTACAGAGTATTTTTAATGTTAGACTAGCCAGTCACATTTTCTTCTCAATAGTTTATGCAGCATTTTGTAGCCCGTGACGTTCTCTACTGAACGGTTTATGGTAGTTCTAAGCGAAACACAGTGAATCTTTTTCGGTAGGGCAGGCGGAAATCAGCTTTATAAGTGGACTGAAGTTATCTGAACTATTTCTTATAGATTTTCGACAATGCTCTTTCCAACAAAATGGTTTAGGGGGTTTCGAAAAAGTTTTCAACATTCCAAAAACCATGGCGTTGGAAAGAGCATCCTTGAAATCTTTAAAAAAATTGTTTTACACCTTCCGGTTGCTTTATCTCGCATTTTGAAAATTTCAAGGCAAAAAATTGTATGCGTGGACACCAGAATCCAAGACATGAATGGGACTCAGAAGTATCCATCCAAAACTAAATGAGTTGTATAGCATTCGACGCAGTTTTTCATGCTGATTCCGGATATGGATAGATTGTTTGGATAAAAGCCTTTTTATAATGAGAAAAGAAGCATTTTATCTGAAAAACCGAGAGTTTTTTGAAAATCTCCCTATAGGGCTAGGTACATTTTCGCGTTTAACCGCTTGTACCACAGATGCAGGAACATGAGGCGAGTATTTTAACCTCTTTTTGAGCTCGATTAGTGCATGGCTAGCTTTGGCGCGCTCATTTTTACTGCAGGAAGCATTTTTAAGTGCGACTCTTTACAGGAAAAACGCTCGTGTACTTCAAATTTTTGACTTTACGTGCTTTATCGCTAACTTGATACAAGTTAAATAAAATTGCGAATCCAACAGAACGTTTACGCAAATACACTAATAATGGTAGAACAAGCCAACCGGATTGTTGCCACTCCAGAAAACATTGAATATGAGCTACCGACGAGAACTATAAATACCTAGCTAATGATCAGTCAATAGTTTTCTGGTGTGGCTACAATCCTGTTGGCTTGTTCTACCATTATTAGTATATTCGCGTAAACATTCTGTTGGATTAGGAATTTTATTTAACTTGTATCAAGTTAACGATAAAGCACGTATTCAGCCATTAGGCAAACGAAAAGCAAAAGGATGTCCTAAGAAAGTTAGCACAGCTTTAAATTTTTTAGATAGATATAAATAAAACTGTAGAAATATTGTTGATTTGGTTAAAATCTCAATGAATATATTTGTATTGTACATTATACTGTGCTGAGAAATAAAAATGTGAGATGCATGCAGGAAAATTTAGTGGTCATTTCTATCTAAAGTATTTGGCGATCATTACCATCTAAATATGTTTGGTGATTAAAAGTATCCTTTTTTGGTGATCAAAAAAATTGATACGCTTTATATTTAGACCTTAAAATTATTAAGCTAATTTTTAAGTATCAGAGTCTCAAACACTGAGCAGCATCTCTCTTTCGTAAGGATAGCAGCTTGAATAGTGAGGAAAAGTGAGAAGTACACACCCTAGTAGCATTCCCGCTTCATTTCGCGCCAAGAAAACAGCACCATCTTGCCGCGATTTTGACAAGAAATTTGAAACTTAACGCGAGATCACTACCGCGATCGCACCTAATCTTGTTATTTTTTCCGAATAACGAAAATTTTTTCAATCTTGGCGCGAAAATATTTTTGATGGGATTGCGCTGAAATCCTGCTAAGATCGCGGCAAGATTGAAACGGGATCCGGACAAGATCGCGCAAAGGAAAAATCTCCTCAAGATCTTGTTGCGAATTACCCACGATCTTACTATAATCCTGCCGCGATCCCGTCACACTCTTGAATCACAAACTGAACGGGATCGCATAATGAACTTGATCAAAAACGCGATTACAATTATAAGATCGCGATGTTATTATGCCAAAATCAGCATTTTTTCGTTACACGGGAAAACATCGTGTTCGTGGTCAGATCTCGGCAAGAATGAAACGGGAATACCACTAGGGCAAGTCTAAACAGCTTTACGTCAAGAATTTGTCAGCTAGAACTCTACAGTAAACTTTCACAGCATGTCAGACAGCGAGACTATAAGCCTTTTTGATTCAATAAGTGTCGCTGTCCCCAGCAACCCATGGAACGCTTTTATGGTATTTACGTCATCGCATGATGCATTTTGCCCAATCATGCATAAATTCTGTCTTATACCAGTTGCTTTTAGGGTAGATTGTGGAAGGGCGGGGTGCTAAAATGGCAAAAGAAATACTTTGGACTTTCAAGAGAAATGCGAGATATTGAATTTTTAGTGAAATTTCCCATTTTGTGTGTTTTTTCACTTCTTATTCCTGTAGCGATTTTTCAACAAAAATACGATGAAAAGTTGTTTTTATAGATTTTTTTCTATATTGAATTCAATGATGATGCTACTGATGTGATCTGCGTCATTTACTATTCGATATTGGTACGAAATACTTATGCTTTTGTAGGTTTTTATTGTTCTATCGGTTTCAGATTAAAAGATCGGTGTTAATATTTCGAACAACTCAAAAATGGAATGAGATGAAGCCATGCGTTTTTACCGTGTCTTCCTTAAATTTTGTAAAAAAATAGCGCCGTAAAGGATTTCTTGTATTCTGAGTTCAATAATGAGCATGAAAACCTACTTTCCGCTACTTACTATTTGTATATGCCTTACTCTCTAATGAAAGGCTTAAGTGCTTTGCTGCAAAAGAGGGGAATATGTCGTAAAATTTATCCATCTGTCCGGCAACTCAAACTGAGAGTAGTTTCGAATCCGACAATTTTGTTAGGAGAGTAAAAGTCATTTTTCTCGGATCAGCTATGCTTCTTCTTTTCTACTTTTTATTTTTTGTGTTACGTCATCGCCATCATCCGATTCTGTACTATCAACATTGGCATTTGCATACCAAACTCCAAGCATGATGATATTCATTGACGAATCAGGACACAAGATACATATTGTATAATTCTGCTCTAGAGGCATATTTGTTCGCTGCTTTTTTCTTTCTCTCTTATCTTCGAGTACATAGACTTATGTTTTACCGTATTCCGCTTATACATTTTTTATTTATTTAACTGAAGAAGAATCGAAAACGTTCTTAAACTGAATAAAAATAGACAACTGCAAACGCACAATTTTTCAACGGTCTCGATCCAGATAATACCCCATCCAAGATTTGTTTTTGTAGAACGCTTCTGATTCACTATGCTTGATAACCCCTATCATATCATTTTCAGCCCATACAGTTCAAAGAAAAAAATCGACCAATAGGATCGCTCCTAGAGGTCGCTCATAGCCATTTCTTGACTCGCCATGGTCGATTACCACTTTCCTAGGTATTGCATTTTCTACTATGCGGAGGCCAACATTTATTTCATATGACCCTAGACTGTCAGTGAAAGGAATAAAGTCCCCATGGGTAAAACGTGGAAAAAACGAAAAAAAAATGCGAAGAAGTCAGTTCCTAGGCAATTGATTATGGTACATCCAATGAGCGTATGCATGAGGTTCCCGGAGGGCCTCCAGAAGAACTTCAGAAAACCTCTTCGTTAAAAAGCAATGTAAAAGCAAATTTCGACCAATAGGATTGCTCCTTAAGTGGCTGATTGCCATTTTCATACTCGCCGTGGTCGATTACGTACACTGTACCATCTTGATGACCGAGACCCTTACACTTTCCCAATTATTGAATTTTTCTACTATGCGGATGCCGACGCCGACAATTAATTCGCATGACCCTAGACTTTCAGTCCACGGAATAAGCGAAAAATTTTATTATCAGAAAGAAAAATACTCATACTTACTGTTTTCGTTTTCTATCATCTGTGCTTGATAGTAGACTAGACGACAAGAGTATAGATTCGTAGCTCAGTAAACTAAAGAGACGATAAGAAAAAAATATTGATGTTATGAAAAAGAAAGTTTTTCGATACGAAACAGCAACACCATCAATATTAAATGTATCTACCTGCTGAAGAGCGATGATGGCACAATGGATAAAACCTCTATCTATGATGAGATAGAATCGAGGTTCCAATCCTCGTCAGCGCATAAATTTTTTTTGAAAGCCCCGACTTTAATTTTAGGAAGTACCCCGGACTAGAAAACATGGACCCATAGGAAATCGATCGCGCTGATTCCGAATATCGCATTCCTACGGACTCAAATCGCATTTGAAACTTTCGAAGTCCGCTGATATGCTTATACAAAACCTTGTGCTCAATCTAAATTTCACACTTTTAGTCAGCGGAAACACACATTTAGAGATATCCTCATTTTACTCGAAATTTCAAAAAATTTAAAATTTAATTTTCGACTAAACTAAGAACTTCGAAACTTTAATCTCAGTTGCATTTGATAGACCAGGTGAAAATGCACGAGAAAAATGGTTTTCTGCGTTTTCGTGGACTTTCTCAACGAAACACGATCTCAAGAAAAGATTTTGGGCAAGAGAGTATTTTGAGGCACCAAGACATCGATGGGCCCTCGCCGAGGACTCTCTACCTA
>CAJNOQ010002914.1:0-22168 GCA_905250885.1 Didymodactylos carnosus | reverse complement strand
AAAGTTTTTAAGAGTATCCGTACGAATTCGATACAGTTCGCATCAATTCGGTACGAATTCGCAAAATAAGGGTAAAACGCGAATTGTTGCATCATTTTTACGCTTAAAAATTGCGATTCGTCAATTCACACTTTGTCCACACATCTCCCGGTCACTGAAGAAGACTACCGTCGAAAACTTTTTGCCCGACATACACCCTCAGTCTCACCTCCCTCACCAGTCCCCTACTCATGACCTTCCACCCGACCATACTGTCCTCACCTCAATTACCAACCAACCACTCGCTATAGTGAGTGATTCTATCTAGCAACAAGATCCACCTAAAGCGCAAGATGCTACTCTTGCCTCACACTCACCAGCACCAATCCCAAAAATGGTGCACCTACCAGTAATCAAAACAATATCATTGTCTATAATCTCCTACGCCGACTCAATAACTGTCGGCTCCCTAGACGATTCGCGCGACCGCAGCCGTAAAATACTGTACTGCGCCGTCCGAATAATCCTACAGCAGAGACCCCCATCTCACTTATGTCCATCCAATTCCCACCAAATTTTGGGAGAGGCATGTCGCCACCTGTTCCACCATGTGACTTCCTTGACGACCCGCCACCCAGACAAATACCGCCTCATGCAGCTTACTATGCCACAAGAATACCGCCCCAAAGACGCAACGGAATGCTACGTTTGCAACACAATATACAAGAGTCGCACTTGAACTTAAAACCTAATGCCACCAATATTACCAAGACAACCCCGATCAAGCAGACCCATACCTCAAATGTACCGAAAACCTTCTGATGTCTGACTAATAGTCAGATGCATAGAACCACTATCACATCCTGGGCAACACTTTGTATCTTTCATCATATATTTTCAACGCTATCACCTTCTCGTGATCAATACGATTTTATTATCACTGATAGCTATACCACGGCAGCATGTTTTTTGTTTATTTTTTAACCGTGTAAAGAAACGTCCAACGTCTAAATAAATGTGACGGATGGATACTTTTTGATCAAGGCTTGTTTTCTTACTGACAGTTGCATGAGAACAGAAAGAAAAAGAGAAAAAGATTGTCCGATTGCATGTACGGTTTAAGAAATATGATGATACAGGCATTCTCAAAAATATAGGATGGTGCGTATGGTAATTATGGTAACCCTCATTGTGGTGCTGCTGCTGCTGCTTGTACTGGTCCTGATTATTCTGCTTGTACTTGTATTTGTATTGCTCCTTTTACTTCATAAGCCAGGTAAGTTTTTTTGGATAGATTGTTTCTGTTGTAACTCGTCGAGAGAATGACGCTGATATTTTATTTTATCAGTCGTACATCCGTGTTTGAGATTATCATTTCGAGTACTTTATGGTACTTAATTAATTTCGTATATTTTTCTTTTTGGAAAACATGGCAGAAACATATTGAGACGCCGAATATCAAAGATTTTCAGCAAATAATATGATCGTTATTGAATATTATCCTGTAGTTAGTTTACTCCTCTCATCTTTTTAATTAGTTTATTTCCTGCTTTCATATTTGCAACTAGTTTTTTCGTTCTCTCATATTCTGAACTGTGTTTCTGCTGTCCTTTTTTCTGTATTTTTAAGAATTCTCAATTTTAATAAAATATATCTTATTCTTCAGAGGTTCAAAACTAGAAGGTGAGTAAAGCTGTCATGACCGGTTTCTAAGTTGCTCAGCACGTCTCATCAGATGGCTTGTAAAATCTGTTTTCTTCTGTGTGTAGAAGAAGCTTCCTTTGAGTCTTGTTGACGGTGATGTGATATTACCATCGCCGTCATTACCCTTGATCAAATTCTTTATTCTTTTCTCCTCTCTTGTTGTTAGCCTTTATTCTCTCTAGTTGTTATTCTTTTACTTTTCTCTCTTCTTTGTTCACCTTCTACATATATGTGTGTGCGAGTGTGTTAAGCACATTCCTTCTTTTCTTTAGTTAAATAAAAGTAAGGCTCGTCGCCATCCAGCTAACAGTGATGGCGTGACCGGTCTTCTTCTAGTTACTTTATCGAAGAAGAACCAGGTCTTGGTTTATATCACTCATCCCGAACGGGAAATAGAGGAATCAAATCATCTTTCACGGAAAGAGAGACTCCAAAATTGTACGTATTATTTATTTTCACGAAATTTATGTACTGCAATAAGAAGATGTTTACCTTCTTCATATAATTCAGCTTTTTGTCTTTCCTTGCGTACGTATATAAACTGAAATCTTATTCATTTCTTATAAAAATCAGCAACTGATTTCAGTGGAAAAAAGTCAGTAGACTGCTGGTCAAATCAGTAGAGTTGACAATGCTCTTTCCA
Organism: Didymodactylos carnosus; assembly: GCA_905250885.1. Lineage (NCBI taxonomy): Eukaryota > Metazoa > Rotifera > Eurotatoria > Philodinida > Philodinidae > Didymodactylos > Didymodactylos carnosus. The sequence goes on along the minus strand of CAJNOQ010002914.1, from coordinate 19,842 downwards.
TAGGTTTTATCTTTAGTTTAAAGATAAACTTAATCCGACTGAATTTTTCGAAAATGGCTTGTACATTTCTTGATAGTTTTAGTTTCGAATGCTATAGGGGAACTTTTTCCCGTTGTATTCTAAAAGAATAAAACTTATATCAGTTGTATGAACGCTGACTATACGCATACGCAAATACATCCTAAATAAGGAAAAAAAGAAACGCGTGAATGTGTGCATAAAGAGTATCTTTCGTCGATACTTTTATATTTTGTTATATAGCCTAAATATAGACCTAGGACCCAGAGTCCTGCGAGTTTAACCCGATTCCACAGGTTCGGGATCGAGTTTGTTTCGGATCCCGATTCTTCTAGTTTGATGTAGGTGGAGATAAGAGACAATTATAAATAAATAAAAATAATGGAAAATAAGGAAAACAGACAGGTATTTCGTTCGCATTAGTCATACAACTGACCAAATGAATTTTATTTTTGTATCTCTACGAGTAGAAATTTACCAATGTTAAGATGAAAGAGAGTACTACTTCACTAGAAAAAGATTTTAGGGTTAGAGCGGGTTCAGGGCGGGTTTGTTTGAAAAATTCAGGATCGAGATCGGGATCCCGAAAAAGTGCTTGCGGGTTCGGCTTCGGGACGGGTTTCAGATCTACTAGATTTCAATATTAAAGAACAACTTGCAGTCTATATTGCCAATCATAAGAATATACCCGATCTTCAATCATTCTGGAAACGACATGAACTATTATTATCTGATTTAGCAAGATTGGTGAAACGATATTCATGTATACAACCGTCATCAGTGTCCAGCGAATCGGCATTTTCGGTCGCCGGATTTATTAACAGAAAAACACGTTGTTCATTAGCTCCTGATGCACTACGATATTCAATGTTTCTAAAAAGCATTTATCACTCGACAATAGAACCACAACAGGGATAACAAGTGAAAACGATGTGACAATGTAGAACCAGTGAAAGTAGAACTGTATCTCTTCTTTATTCTTGTTCTCTGATTTATTTTGTTTAATTATGTTACTCTTGTCTGTAAAAAGTATCAGAGATAAGACTAGAATTAGACGTCTGATCTGAATGTGTTCTTAAAGTTTGTAAATAAGGAGATGACCGATTTAAGTGATAAGAGAGCTACAATAGATTGAGTAACATAGATTCAGTTTATTCTCATAGCCTTCTCTGGAACTACTGTAGACTACAGTCTCGCAACTTTCTTTTTCTCTTTCTCTTTGTGTATAGAAAAAGTATCTTGCTCTTCGAACCTTGTGTGCAGCAGAATTCGTCGTGGTAAGGATTCAGCTGTTCATATTTGAATTGAGTAGAATAGAAAGAGAGAGAAAAAAAATGTGCTACAAACATTTCCCTTTTAAACTATTAAAACTAAGTGATAGCCTATCACTAATAGGCTAAAAACTTACAAAACTTGGCTGAAAGTAACCTGTCTTCTATCGTAAACACATATATATAACCTAGCTAATCGTCTAAGAGTGTTCAGCGTATGTAAAAATGTCATTTTGACAACGTTAAACGTTAACTTTCTTTAACGTTAACGTTAAAGAAAGTTAACGTTTAACGAAAATTAACGTTGACTAACGTTAAAGCTGACAGTCCTAGTAACCGGTCAAGATTTTCTCGACCGGTCTGGTAACCGGTCGACCTTCTGACCGGGTCGAGTCGACCAGCTGGCCAGTCATATATTTTCGTTTGGATAGGCGAAACATTTTTTGACATCACCTGTTATGATCATCACCTTTTTCAAATTGATAGTTTTGATAATCAAAATGATTCACCAAAAGACAATAAGTCCAGGTGAAACCAGGCCACAGTATTGTATTATTTCCAAGTTTATCCTGATACCAGAAGCGACATCCTCCTTCTTGCCATACTGTATGTTTCAATTTCTTTAGTATATCTTTATTATATTGGTTGCATACATTAGCTTTAACGACCAGTACTTCATGCTGATTTTTTTCCATATATTTAAGACAATTAATTATATAATCAAATTGACTTTCGATCATTATCAATACCGAATTACGTCCTAAAACTGAATTTGGTCCTAATAAAATGAATAAATTAGGAAAATTTGGTATAGTTACACCACGATAGGCTTGTGTACTTAGAGACCATCGATCCTGTTATTTAATTCTTTTTTGCTCATAAAATTCAATTAAACAATTGTGTACATTATAACTATTACTCCGTACAATTGTATCAATTTCATACTCTTTGTCATTACACGTGACAACACAATGTTCATTTATTTTTTTAATATTGTCTGTAATTAAATGAACGTTTGATTTTTGGATGGTTGGATACCAATCGTTGGTAACAAGCATACATTTACAATCTACACAAAGGAACTTCTTTTTTAAAAACTAATACAAATAAACTAGTGTCGAGTTATACGTTATAAATGAGCTAAATGATCTGATAACATGTATCTCTATCGGTTTATTTTATAGACAACCACAAAACAAAGGTATATCTGATATTCATTTGAACTTTGATGCATGACAATGAAAGAGATTTATCAGAAAATTTTGGATACATTGGAAAGAGAGTAGTAATCGTGATTACACACCGGAAAAAAAATGTGTAGGTTAACAAAATGCACCAAAAGAGAGTTTTATATAAGCAGTTTTATTTAAAAAAAATATATCCTTAGACGTTATGCCACCCAAAGCGACAAAACCCATTACAGAGGTGAGCAAACGCTTCCGTTGTTACATACCAGAGACCAACCAAAGTTTCAAAGAGTAAAACATTTCTCATTTTGATTATCAAAACTAAAAACATTTCAGAACTATCTTCAAAAACATGAAGTCTAGGACAGTAAAAAGTTGTAATAAGATTTAGAAACGGAGTAAAATAGTCTTTTACTAGATATCATTCTTCTAAACATGCGAAAAGATATCAGAATTTTAAACCACGCGCAATGAATTAGAGGTGGAAAAGGCATGAAACACTCTTATCCATTTTTAGAATATGGACGAAGTAAGGTCGTGCTAATTCGAATTCGAGTGAAATTTATTTTTCGTTTTTTCTTACATATTTGGATAGACGACTTCAAAGCAGTCAAGAATATGTGTGCCTCTAGGTGTTCCTTTTGCGGTGTTCCTTTTATATATTGTGTGTTATTTGTAAACAGCCAGTCAGTAATTATATTATCAGTCCCTTTTGTTTCACTCTTCATAACATTTCTCCATCCGCCTGGATCAATATTCCTTTTGCTCTTTCTCTGAGAAAGGCCGTCGGGAAACACAATCAAAGGTACAGATCTAACTGTACGATTTAAGTCAGGATTGAATGATGTTATTAACAAAGACTCTTTGACTAACAATCGACATTCAACTTTGTCCCTGTCCATTATACGCCAATTCTCCCAATCAATAGTGTGAGAGGTATCTTCAACATGTTTTTGTAGAGCAGACTTCACATCTTTAATGTCTGAATAATTATCAATCTCTTTGAGAATCTTTCGATCAGAGGCATTCATTAGTTTAACCTGTTCCGTTATTTTCTGAGTAGCTTTTGTTTCAGAGTGTGAAACAAAAGGAACTGATAATATAATTACTGATTGACTGTCTATAATTAACACACAATATATACAGACAAAATTCTTCTTCCTTTTCACAATATTTCATGCGTAAAGTACAGTAATGTTCTGTAGTATTCTTTGAAAATGACTCTATGAAGAGTCGAAACGTCATTTTTTTTTAATAAAATAGATTTCAGTTTAGTCTATGGGTGCTGTTAATTTAAAAAAGAATATTCTAATAGAACTATTCAAGTTGTACTAATTGTGATATTCTGAATGAGACTGTTCTGAACAGTCACGAGCCATGTTTAAGGTATTTCACCAGTTTATGTGCTCTCTAGATAAATGGGAGGTTTAGAAACGAAAATAGAATACCTTTAGGGTTTTGGGACATTGACAAAAAACACTTTATTTTCTTAAAACACTCCACTTTCTTGGTTCCAAAAAGTATTTTAAAAAACCAAACCGGTTTAGAAACGATTTAAAATGTGCTACTAAAGCCTTTTGCGTTTAGAAACAGGAATAAAAAACGGTTTGGGTTTTTTAAACTGACTATTTTTTTTAGAAAGCTCCCTTAGCTCAATTTTTCTCCCATCATTATACCCATTTTGTCGTCAACTCGAGTAAAAAAAATGCGCCGTTTAAAAATGAATGTTTGATCTATTATATAATCTTCCATTTCTTCTTGAATTGAGAACATTGCTTTTGGTGCATGCTAGACGTTATTCTCCGTTTAGGGAAGGGATTTAAACAATGCTACAAAATAAGTGAAAGGAATACTGTTCTAAATAGGTTCAATTAGTATTATGCTCTAAATCTAAATACGATTAGTTTGGTTTCATTCTTTTTGTTCAAAGTATTTCCTTTGAATATTGGTATTATACAGTCAGTTTTCAAGCAAGCATTTTGATAGGTAATAATGGAGACCTCTTATTATAGGAGTTAAGTATTCTTGCATTTAACTTCATCACGTAGTGGTATACACTCCCTTTGTATATGTCATGAATTACTTTTTCAAAAAAAATCAGAAAATTCATACTCACGAGGGAATCTTCGCAAGTGTTCAGTAGCTTTTTCTATAAAGCACACACGATTCTGGAAAATCCTTGATGCTGATCACAAATCTGATATCCGTTTCGGCCGCTAAGTCTTTCTGAGGTGGGTGTCTGGAATCTGGATGTTCAAAGATCCACTATGAACTTCCAGCTAAACATACTCTGACACTGCCAGATTGTAGAGCGCGTTGAATTACCTAACGTGGGAATGTTATGTGGGAAAATGTTCAAAACCACCGAACAAGTTTTGGCAGAGGTAGAAAAATTTTACTTTCTACCCTACAAAAAGAATTTTTGACAATTTTTATAAGTTTCTGATAGGATTATTATATACGATGTTGCACGGAAGTGACAAGAAATTTACTGGTTCGGATAAGATTCTGACAAGAAAACTGTCCTGATTTTACAGATCGAGTCCATACTCTTGTGTTTCCTTATTCAATTTGCTGTTCTCTTCAGCCATTCTTACCGTGCTTTAAAACCATTTCAGTCTCTTATACTTATTGAGTAGATGCATTTTGCTAGAGATCAGTCTGAAACGGCGAAATTTATGCAAACGATCGAGATCTCGTGCCCTGTATTCTCCTGTCATACAATGTTTTTTTTTGAAGTTCATGGTTTTCCAATAGTCACGATAAAGTTGGAGAAGCACATCCGGTCTACAGGCAATGGACCATGAGGGCGAGTCCTTAGACTACCCACTTGCGACTGAGATCTTATTACAGAAAAACAATATCAAGAAAATTTTATTCAGGTGTGAAAGCAGCAAATTGAATAAGGAAACACGAAGAGTATGGGCTCGATCTGTAAAGTCAGGACAGTTTTCTTGTCAGAATCAGATAAGAATTTTATAGGAAATTGATAAGAAACTGGTAAGATTCATATAAGATATTCATAAGAAAGTGATAAGACGGCTTGTTACTGTCTTATGAATATCTTATAAGTTTTTTATAAGAATCTTATCAGAACCAGTAAATTTCTTGTCACTTCCGTGCAACATCGTATATAAGAATCTTATCAGAAACTTATAAAAAGCTGATAAGTATTTTGTATGTTGCTTGTGAGAACCTTATATAAGAATCGATGTCTAGAATAATCCAGTAGGGAACCAAAGTATTTCAAGTTTTTGAACCCTAAAATTTTTCTATAAGGTTCTCTCAAAGTCAAAACCGAACCCTACTCCTTGGCCCCTACTCCTTGCCCTACTGCTTGGGCTTTTGAAAAGATTTTCTATAAACCTCTGAAGTAAGAGAATATTTTATACCACTCTTAACTACAGAATCATATTGAGCAGACAAATTGTGATTTAATAACGACTAAATCAAGTTCATGCCAGATTAGTTATGCGCGCTTATATATATATATAGTAGATAGTTGCTAAGTTTGTAATAATCTTCATCACCAGACCTATAAGCTTGCAAACGTTCACGCGCGTTACACCAGCTATATCCATAACACTTGAGATAATTATATGCTACTCTGACTATTCGGAGCATGAACTTCGATTCGTGCCTCAATGTTCTCAACTGGCCGCTTGCCTCGGGACATCTGAGAAGTACTACGCTACGTCTGTGTATCCAATAGGCTGCACGCCGTGGGACAAAAGACATTCGTACATACAGAACTTGGTGTCCCAGCAGGCCACTTGCCGCGGGCATCATGCTAAACTGGGGGCGTTCCTCCCCTGAATACACTGTTTGCTTCTTCTGTTTGTTTTTGTAGGCTTCTTGTGAAGCTTTTTTTGAAAAACAAATGCTGTCACGAGACTTAGTGTGGCCGATAACCTATATTGCCATTCATTTTCGGGATTATCACACCTAAGAGAATATCGATTTTGGGGCTCCCAGCAAATCCGATGCCACACCTCAACCACGAAAGATTAAGAGGTTATATCCCATTTTGAAGAGTACACTTTCTTCTATGTACTGATGCAAAAAAATCAGTAGTTTGATATTTTAAAATTTTCATTTATGTATGATTTTTCTAGAAATCCCTTGGAAAAACCGTTTTTGAAAAAAAGGTTTCCTCTTGTAACAAGATGTTCCATAATGTTCTCTTTCCATATCAGAAAAAAGCAGCTCTCTAGCTTGCACCATTCAAAAAATACCCATGGATTATTCTTTTTTTAGACGGACAATAGTACACTGTAATCTTGAATTAATTTCTAGTTTATGGAAAATCAACTGGAAAATCGCTGAAGAATTTCTAGTTTATAGAAACTCCTCACCGATTCTCCTACTTTATAGAAATCGTTGAATTTCCACTTACTAGAAAATCGTCTTGAATTTCCATAAATTCGAATTTCTATAAATAATTCCCACGATTGATGTCGCTTGAACAGACCACTCACAAACAAGAGATGTACACCGCAGAGGCAATCCCAAAGCCACTGAGACAGTCATGGAAGGAATCTCTAGCGCGAAAGAGCTGACTGGAGTCAGCTGAACAAACTTTTAAGAGAGTAGGTACTTACAATTCAAATAGAGGTGGTATGAGCTCTACTCTACTTTGTACAATGCATTTTCGTAAACGCATTTTGTGGAAGACTGTCATTCCTTTATCTTACACTTTCGGAGAGCACGTACCACTGATCAACGAAGCACATGAAATACTCTCTTATGCCACTAATCGTTTCGTCTTTTATCTCTATTTAGTATCTTTCAATGAATTAATTGATTTAATTACATAAAAAACATTTTTACCGGTTCTCTTTTTCTATTGTTATTTTTACCATTAAAAATTCATTATTTTTATTTTCTTTCGCAGAGTAGGCGTGGTGTTTTCGTTCATTTTTTTTTACTGTAGAGACAATAAATGTGTTATTAAAATACAAATAATGAAAAGCAAGGACTGTGGCGGTTTCTTTCTGTCGATATCACGACAATTGCAAAGATTCTTCGGAGTTATTTAAAAAGTCTCTAGAAATTCCTTCTCGAATTTCCAGTTTTCAGGTGAATTATTTATGGAAATTCTTCTTCGATATTCACAATAAATAATTCACATGAAAACTGGAAATTTGAGGAAGAATTTCTATAAACTGGAAATTTCGATTTTCTATAAACTAGAAAATGCTCGAGGAATTTATATATGGATTCTTTGAAATTCACGGAGCATTTTCTATAAATAATTTGCTCCTTTACAGTGTAGCCATTGTTCAGTATCCATCTGAATATTATTCGATGTTAGTGTAGTTAACTCGAAAAGTTCTATCTGCTGACTGTATCAAATTTCAAATCAGGACTATTATTGAGTGTTAGCGTATTTTACATATACTGTAGAAAAATGTTACTTACTACCAGTATGTTTCCTATTACAAAAGAGCAAGATTCGTGTATACACATAAAGAACAGGAAATAGAAGTTTTCTCTCATTACATATTACGTTATTTTGGGAAACGAACGCATCTTTTTCTTTTTCTCTAGATAGAAATTAGATAACTTGTAAGAGCTGTGCGGACAAGTATGACAACTCATCGTAATACTTGTCCTCTAAAGTCAAAAAATATCGCTCAGTTAGGAAATAAATTCAACAAACTTTCAGCAACCGTAGACATCAAACAACATTCTTTTCTCGGATTTAGATTTCTGAACACAAGCAGAAAACCTGAGATGCTATCAAAAGAGACGTTCTTAGCAGATGTACGATGAAAATGATATTTTTTTGTTCTGTATTGCCGAACATAGAACGAAAAATATTCATTGTTTAATTAAAGTTTAGTGATAAACGATAAATAAATAAAGTATAACAGAACATACTTTCAGTACATCATGCACAACTTACACCAGGCAAAGATTAGACGACGCCGACTGTCATCTTTCGAACAATAGGAATGGTCAAAATATGTAACGAATGAAAAATATATATAAATTATTATCCGAATGAATAGCACAATTATTGTAGTAAACAAGAATTCTCACAAGTAAGGAATATATCCACGGTTTCACTCTGTATTTAGCTTGTTAATTTTGTCCTTTGATAAAAACAAAGTATAAACTCGATTTTTAAAGTGTACACTGTCCATTAAAAATGAACCTGGCAACAATTACGAACAAATTGTTTTTTGTCTGCAGTACTTGTTGAACGTGTCTTATTTAATTAATTAATTTAATTAAATTACAAAAGTGCAAGAAACTCCAACTCGAATTCAACAAGAATATATAATGTGCATCTATGATTTAAATATAGTAATAATTCAGTCGTGAAAAAATCATCAGAGTTAAAGCATCGAAAGAACTCAAAATATAATTTTGATTGTCTATTTCTTCTTAAATAGCAGCGCACTACAGACATCGAGATTGTGTACATAGTGTCTTTCAATTGATAACTCCTCCTGCTAGATTAATCTCTCATTTCTCGTTAACTTTATAATGATTAAATATTTCATGAGACATCGCTTTCAGATGTTTGCAACTGGCCGACTTATCTCAAAACATTTTCATTATATTCAGATATTAAAGCGACCATCTGTTTCTTCTTTTCTTTCCTTTCACTCAGATCCATTTTACTCTATACAACAACAGATACGTTTAAATTCAACGCTTGATTCAGTTATCTCTGATCATTATGCATCAACGACGCCGATTAAAACTCTTTTGTTTGACACGTTTCTCAAATATCCATCTGAATGGACAGCAACAACACTTATGGATATTCATAATTTAAGTGGTTTACCATGGTGGGCAACAATTGCATTGACGACAGTTATATTTCGAATTAGTGTTGGATGTTCAATGTATTATATACAACAACGAATGTCAGATAAATTAGAAGAAATCCATCACAAAATCAGAAATGAGCTGCAACCACAGTTAAATTCGCTTCGTTTACATGCTACTCATAGAAAAGTGGCTACGGCACAACAAACAAAAAACGAAATATTAAGAGCGGTACAGTTTTTTTCGAATTTTTAGTAAATTTCAATTAGGTTTAAATTTTATCCATCATCAAATAATTACGGGAGAAAAAGGAAATACCATGAAATCTAAACGCTCTACTGAACATATACTTAAGCTGCAAGCGATTATACCGTTATACGTTGCAATATTGTGTCATAGAGAATAGATAGACTCGTAAAGCAAGGTCAGGAATAGTGAGCAAATACTTGTTTCTTCTTCCATTTAATAACTTACGTTATAGGAACCTATTTTTTCCATTTTTAGACTAAAAAATTAAGTAAAGCAAAATATGCTCAAGAGAATATCCATCCAGGCAAATTAATAATTTTAACATTATTTCAGTCAGTACCATGGGTCTATTTAACAATGGCTATCAGAATGATTTGTGCAACGGAAGAAACACAAAGTATGTACATAAATATTGAATGAAAATGTTGATTTCATTTTTTTTGCTCATTGCTAGTGACCGTATCCAAAGAGGGAATACTTTGGTTTGAAAATATTGCTCAGGCAGATCCGTATGCTGTATTGCCAATTATATTTTTGGTCTTCGGTATGGCCAATATTACGGTACATTGAAAATAATCTGTGTATTTCGACAGAAAACAGTATACTTCATGTTATATCTCTTTGTTTACAGTTTCAATCGATTAAATTGGACACAACCAATACTTCAAAAATGTCGATTATGTTTAAAATTCAACGAACTGCTTTTCGTCTAATAGTGATTGGTTTCACAATTATTGCTTTAAAACTGCCTGCTGTAAGTGTATACAATGTACTGATCATTGATGATATGGAATCACTAATATATAGAATTATACTATTCGAATGGTTAAACTTACTCTTTTTTTCTTTCAAAGGGGATAGTTCTGTTCTGGTCGTTAAACAGTATATTGCAGTTAATCCAAAATATTTTATTCGAACTTCCAAGTGCCAGAAAACGACTCGGTTTAAAACCATCAAAATTCGGCAATAAACCCATAACAAAACGTTATATTTTATGGAAAAACAATTGGAAAATTTTTACCAAAACATTAAAATGGAATTTAAAGTTGTGATGATGATGACATCTTGAGTTTTTATAAAATGTATTTTTTTATATAACCTTAATAAATCTACAAAATACATTTTTTGAGATGTCCGTAACCTGATGAGATATGAGTGTTAAAACGATGACAATTTTACCGCCACGTCAAAAAACGGTCCTCAATCTCAGATTGAGAAGTGTTGGAATATCATGAAAATTTTGAAGTCGAGGGCAAACACGAAAAAATCTGGGAAAATCGTCTAACGTCCTGGTCATCAGAAAAAGTCGTATATTTGTCGCTGTATTATCTTGGGCCATCAAATTACTGACTCATTTGATTCTGTTATTGGAGAAAATTCGGTATACATGTATTAATTATACTTGTTTAGGAACTGTCTATTTTATTAGAAGCAAATATAAAAGAATAACAAAATTTGACATGTACTTTGCAATTATAGTAAGTTGTGATTTATCCAATGTTTTTAGAGTAGCACCATTTTCTTGTGTTTGGTATTTAACAATTAGGTACGGGGCAATATCTAGTTTCTTTTAGTGGTCCACATCGTCTTCCGTTATTCTTTGGACGTCGAATAATCGATCTCGTACGTATTTGAACTGCATCTGGGCCACATGTTTGTGTACAAGGACTCCATGAACTCCACTGACTGACAATACAATCTATTAATGGCGAAACATAAACACAGCTTTAATACATGTAAATGTATTTCTTCTGCATCAACTTACGACATTTTCCCATTTGACATAGTTCCCTTTCTTCTAACGGTGGACAGTTTGGATTTACCATCTGATTGCTATTTTGAATATATGCACGTGTTCTTGTACGCCAGCCTCTTCCGCAACTAACAGAACATTCACTCCATGTCGTCCATTGTGTTGTTGGCGGACATGAATACATCGAATAATCATCATATTTTTCAACTAAATAGACATAATTTCTTAATATAGCGTGAAGACAGTTTAATTTCTGATGTTACATGTTGGCACTAGAAAATTGCACATTTGTTCACATTCAGCTTTATCTTGGAAATTATTTTTGTGTGCCCCACGGTTTGCACAAGCCCCATTTTTGAATGGTAAACATGACATTGACTTTTTATCAAAATAATAACGTTGTAAATTACGACATCGGCCATCTTCTTTCGGATCTGACATACAAATTGCTGTTTGGAAGAAAAACAAATGATAAATAAAGTTTTAATTTTACTAGATCGAAAAATACCTTTCTTTTCTTCTGGTATAAGAGTCTCACATTCTGCAGCAGCACCTTGGCATTGTCGTTTTTCATTAAGATAAATTTGACATTTTCCAATAACTGTTGATTGATCATTCAAATACCATCGTACTCGTTCTGTATAACCTTTACCACATGAAACCGTGCACGGTGACCATGAAGACCACTCACTGACTGCGCAGCTAAAAATGAAATATTTCTTTCTTTAGAAATTGAGCACTTTCGTATATCGTTGCTGAGTACCGCATACATTGCCGTTTCTTTGATATCATCTTCACAATAATCATTTGTATTGAAACACATTTCACTTTCACTTAATCTTTCATTACAAACACCTCTGGCCAAGTGTGCATTTTTATACATTCTTGTTCGCTGCCGCAAACCATTACCACATTTGACATTACACTCAGACCACGTACTCCATTCGGACGTCATACATCGCATATCAGTTGGACTTTCATCTGAACAAAAAAAATAGAAGTAAAAATTATTTGAAAAGTTATTAAAAAAAGTATGTCTAGGTAAATTAATAGGTAAAAATTATTTCCACGCGATTGAAACTACGATTAAACAATTACCAATTAATTCAACTTTTGTTTTTGATATTTCCTTATCATTTTCCATTTCGCTAATTCTACTTAAATCGGGATAATCATTAAAAGCTGCATTTTGTTGTTGATTTGGATTATGAGTCAAGCGACCATTTGGACATGATTCTCCTCGAAGCATTTGTCTTTTGATTGTAATCTTTGCTACGGGTAGCATTTGCCGTCCTTTCATGTAATTTAAAAAAAACATAGATTTATATACAGACCAATGATAGTAACAAAATGAAATTGTTACCTGTTTCATCATAAAACGGTGATCGTGTATCACTTATCCGTGATACAATAATGGGTTGAATGGGTTCACGAGGATTATTAGGTTTTTTAGGACCCTTTATTACAGTGACCATGTAAAAGAATCAAACTGCTGAATTAGAAAAAATAAGACTTACATCATATAAGACGCCCATATCTGTACCAGCATCTACAGGATACAAGCTTTCTTCATAAGAATCAAGCCAAGTGCAATTTGGTAAACACAAATCAAGCCCTGATATACCTAAAGTAATAAAATGAATCGTTCATGTTCTCTGAAAAGTACGCACATAACACAGATCAATGATTTCAAATAACCATAAAAAGCCCTCAATTACAATTTGTCTTCTTACCGGCTATCCAGTCTGGACTAGGTCCAAGCATTGTGACAAATGAAAAGAAATTATGATTTCTTGATGTTGTAAAGTAGCCGGTTGTCGATTTGGCAACGTTTACTGTCCATAGCCCAGGAATAACAACTATATTACGTATTACGCCAAACTTTGTCTAAAAAACAGAAAATGAAACGGATCTAACCTGAGATATCGACTAATGAATAAGACTAAAATTAGCTTGGTAGTCTAAAATCGTACAATAACAATTGACAAAAATACATCAAATATCTTACATGATTACGTAGTTCTTTTTGCATGGTACCAATTGCTCCCCATTCAGCGACGTGCTTCAATCCATCACTTGCAATATTACCATATTCCCATACTAAACACAACGGATTTCTAAATTGATACTGTGTTAGCTGGTATTTGTATAAATTACGTACACGAATAATTTTGATTGTGCGTAGCGCCAATTAAATCTGACCAGTGAAGTAAATTTTCTGGCAATAAAAAGTAAAGATAATAGAATTAATGTTTGATAACGATGTTTTCTTACAATGTAATTAGGATTAGAACTGATGTAATCTGTAAAGAAAACATTCATGAACAGTTTTTGAAAAACTAACCTCTAGGCCAATCTTTTGGATGTGTCTGTCTAGACCATAAACCCTGAAACGTTGCTTCGTATTTTGCGTCATCTAAATTATGATTATATCGAATAATGATAGGCAGTCTCTTTATTTTACAAAATATTTTTACTTACCACATGCACAGCAGCGATTTCGTACACGACGTTGAGGAGTTTTAATCGGGCCTGTTTTTTCAGAACAAAATCAAATGGTATTCAGAATCTTTCGAAAGGTAGTGGCAAATAACCTGATTTTATCGATTCTTCTGCCATGAGACATTTTTTTGTACAAATTTGATTTTCTGTTAACAATTCATTGCATTTTCCTGCCGCAGCAGTTTTGTCTACATATGACCTGTAACGCCATTGAACACCCGGTTTATCACAGGTAACACTTGAACATTCCGACCAGTCGCCCCACATAGTTGTTAAACATGTCGGATCGTTCATAGCTAAAACAAAGGAATATTTGATGGACGGCAGATATTAATTTTCATTAAAATTTTAGACTGTGAGTAGAAAGAAAACGGAGTGAAAAGGCTTAAAAAATTTTCAAGAGATTAATCCTTACTTAATTTCTTTTGAATAAGCTCAATACACATTTCTTCACATTCTTCCGCAGTTGCAAAATTGTTATCATTACCTGAAAAGAGAATAAAGTTAAAATTTACATAGTTCTTTGAAATTTATGAACACTTCACCTCTACAGCCTCCAAAACGGAATTGTGTACATTTTTTTCTTGTACCATCAAAGTAATAACGACTCGAAAATGATGTGCATGGTCCCGGTTCTAATGGCTGTAAACATTTTCCTAAACGAAACAGTCGAATTAAATAAATTTTCTGCAATGTTTAGACGCGTTATTTGAGTATTACCCTTTCTTTCCATTGCGTCCATATTTTTTATCATCAATCGTTTGGAATCCGACAATCGATGCATATTTGCACTATCACAAGGTGTTTCACAAGTACGAGTTTCTTCGAGCTGTTCTCCACAAAAACCCATTGCCAAAAATTTGACTTTATATGAACGAAAACGGACTTGTGTACCAGTACCACATGATGCTGTACACGCTGACCATTCGGACCACGGAATTGTCATACATCGAGTGTCTTTTCCGTCCTCTAGAATAAAATAGATATGGTAACATGATTTTTCGCCATGAATATTTCTGTTTCCTCTCACCTGTTCGTCCACGTAATAATATATCACAAGTATCTTCGCATGTATCACGCGTTAAAAAGTTATTTTCATTCCCGTCACAACCACCAAATTCAAATTCAACACATTTTTTCATATCGATATTTAAATAATATCGTCGTTCATAATTTGTACATGGGCCAGTTTCTAACGACTGCATACAAATTCCTTTTGAAACATCAAATGCGCAATCAATTTTCGCAATATTACCGTAATCAACAACTTACTTTTCTTTTCCATCATATCTGTTAAACGACCTTGATCACAATTTACTTTCATGCCACGACATTCTTCTTTTTCCATCAGCTGTATGCCACAACGAGCAGCATCCACATTCTTCAACATCGTCCGAGAACGTGTACGCATTCCTTCTCCACATGAGACAGAACACGCAGACCATGGTCCCCATTTAGTCGTCATACACCTAAGATCAAGGGTGAATTATGCTTCTTTGACTGTGTTCGTTTGTTGTAAAGAGCAAAACCATAATTCTCTAGCAAAGTCCAAAAGGTTATTTTGGTTATAGTTTATGTATTACTTACATTGGATCATCATTTGTTCTGTCTTTTGTCTCCTGCATATTTAATTTCGTTTTATTCATTGTATTTAGTGACGATGGACATGTGGAATGTGCATTAAAACATGATGCGATTTCATCTACACGTTCATTGCACTGGTGACGATAGGCTCTTGAAGGCGATAGAAAAGACCTCGTCCTTGTCATTATACCGTAACCACAACTAACCCTGCAACAATATCATAGATCAAAAACTGTTACTATTAATAAAATAATCACTCACGAACACGAGGACCATGATGACCATGGCGTTAAACGACATTCAGCTGAGGATGAGTCATCTGGAAGAAAAACACGAAATCTTTTTGATTTTATTCAGTACTGGTATTTGAACCAAAATATTTTCTATATGTTTATACCATAGACGTGTACTTTTTGTCCATTATCATTGTATTTGTACCGGATTCGTTGATTTCTATGATTATTATGTGATAAGTCATAATCAGCTCGATCCAGATGGGTGTTTGTAGGTGCTTCATTTGCATGACAACCCCTTATCAATGTTTTTTTAATTGATAGACGTGCAACTGGCTGCAAAGATTTTTCTACAAAGATACTTTTCGTGTTTCACTAATGAAACATCAACAGAACAGCGGTACTTTACTCATTGGATCAAAAAATGGTGATTTTCCGTCATTTGTTGTAATTGAGTGGATTTTTTCCTGTGGGACCGTTGGCAGTTTCTCTGACTAAGCAAAATGAAATAAAAACATCATTTCACACTAGCTTAGTTTCGTTTCAGAGCTTACATACTGTGTATGTTCTCCCGCTATCAACTCCAGCATCATACAGATACAAATCTTCTGAGTAAAAGTCGATCCATGTACAATTAGACAAACATAGATCGAATGAATTTATTCCTACAAAAAAAGAATAGAAAAATAATTGTTTCTTTGACACATCTGATAACTATGTGCATAGAAAAGCAAAGGTCTACCTGCAAACCAATCAGGACTAGGTGCAAACTTTGATATTACACTTAATTTATGATGTTTTGGGGAAACGGTAAAAGAGGTATTCGAAGAAGATTGCAAT
Source organism: Didymodactylos carnosus (assembly GCA_905250885.1). Lineage (NCBI taxonomy): Eukaryota > Metazoa > Rotifera > Eurotatoria > Philodinida > Philodinidae > Didymodactylos > Didymodactylos carnosus. Next base: position 3,422 of record CAJNOQ010002914.1, on the reverse strand, counting down.
TCGTTTGCATTTAAACCTTTTGCAAGAACAATGTTACGTAATACACTACTGAACGACTATAATGACAAAACCAGACACATTAAGCATTCAAGATAGATACAGACAGTTACAAGAAGCTGTGATAGAACGTTATGATTACTCATGTCGTAAAATCTTTGGACATGAGCATATAAATCTTTAATATAATTATGGATTACACAGAGTGCGAAAGTGTATACAAGAAGAGAGAGTATTTAGCAGTGTATGATACACTTAACAAATAAGTGTGTTCAAACCTAAAAACCAATCATGGCCGTCCAGAAAATGGTGCCCGTCATATTTCGTTACGAATGAGAGAAGATGATAGTTAACATTTGTTGTAAATGTAGCTAACATCGGTAGAAACTGATCAAGACGCTTTTTTTCATATATCAATAGCCTTACGCCAATCATATTATGCTACAACAAGATAACCTCATACGATCAATAACAATCCCAAATCAATTCACTATCACATACTTCATTTATTAATTCTTGTTCTAACGTGTCTGTAATCCCATACAATGCCAGTTCATGTAAACCTTTACTCGCATAACCATCCAGTTCAAATAACGTATAATTATTGTTATGAACTGCTCCAATTAACGTTGAAAAATGAGACATATTCCCTGAAAATAAATAAGAATTAAAGATGTATGGATTAAGAGTCCAATTCTTTACCAGGCCAATCTTTCTTATGCATTAAAGATGACCACAAACCATTAAACGTCATATGATATTTTGCTTCACCACACGCACAACATTGCTGCATCATCTTTTTTACATACATCGCTGAAAGTACAATCCATAGTCGACGTCTGTTATCTATTATAAAAATAAACTTACGGTCCTCGCACATTGTGTACGATAAACCACCATCATCTTTAAACCAGATATGATCAGTACGAACGACAGTAGCACTAAACACATTCTAGTAATGTTAGCTGTTTTTTTTATTTTTCATCGTTGCGTACCGAAAAGTGACACATCCACGCATCATTTTGGGAGCTACCCAATTGACTGAAATCGAATTTTTCATTGTACCCGGATGTGCATCGGTCACACCACCAACACATGATTGACTGAAAGATGTGTGACCATCGCTTGATAACAACTACGAGGAGAGAATATACTGCGTACAATAGCGTATAATAGTAAAGAATCTTTTGAAAGAGTTCTGACCTCAAACTTGCCAATAGTTTCAAATGGTTTGTCATCTGACCAATTAGAGGGAACAGCAATTAATAAAAAGTCTTTAAAAGATGATTGATAATATTGATTTTTGAATCCGCTGATAGACACTAAACAAAGAAGCGTATCCTTGCATGATAGAAAAAATAAACTTTTCTGCACCATTAAATAATACTGGTTGTCGTTACAGAAAAGCGATTGTAAAACAAAATTTATTTAGTTCAAACAAGTTGAGTTTAAAATATCAAAATTAAATAATACCTTTATAAGTTCTACCGGAATGGTATGTTTTTGTTCCATCTTCAACAGTAATTCTGTAGCCATTATCACCACGCGTTTGTGGGACTAACAATCTTGATGATCGATGACAAATTTGTGTAGAATATTCAACAATGAGACAGCAGTACATAAACAATATGAAGTTGAACATGTTAAAACCACTAGAAACTACAATACTTCTGTATTTCCTAATTTCATGAGTTTTGTTTATCTGTTACAGATATTTCTCTATTGCTGTCAATAATTTTCTCTCTCTCTCTCTCTTTTCTTGCATTCACCCTACTCTCACTTAACGCTAAATAGGAGACATCAGTAACAACACTTCCCTGATTATATTCCTAAAAGAAAGAAACAGTAAAAAATAAGAAAATATTCCGCCCTAAAAATGCTATTATTATTATTTCTGTGAAAGGAATGAATGTCGGAGTCATTATACAAGAATGTCTTTGTTCTGTAGCTGACAATTTCTATTAAAGAAAATGATATCACGGCAAAAGAAATACTATTTATTTAATAAGTCAATTAAGAGAAAAATTGTTCTGCGGGATATTGACAGGACGGGACGGTCCTCCTATCTCTTACACACATATGCATACACACGCACATATACAAAAGGGAAAAAACATTTTTTTTGTTCTGTTTTGTCCTTGGCAATTGTTCTAATATTGTTTTGGTAAGAGAGCCTAGATCATAAAATGAGAAAGAACATAATCATTAACCCCTCTTACTGTCAAATAATTGACTTTGTTACATAATTCGGCATTGTTATCAATAGATTACAGATTTATCATTGTGTAGAACGATCTTCTATTCAAATGGTTCATATTTCAATTACTATCATTAGTGCTATACGTAATCAGACCTGCTGTTACAGTTTTCTCTCTAAACCTGCGTATGAATAAATTAGAACGATCTGCGATGAGAAGATAATATTTTATAAAGATCATCCTAAGATTGCGAAGCAGAGGAGTTGAAGTAATATACTAACAATCTCAGCGAATTTTGCTAATTTTTTATCCTCTCCTCTAGCAACGATCTTACGTGGCTGGAACACTGAGCTTACGAGACCATAATAATAATTTTAAAGGCTTTCAGTAAAATGCTCTTACAGAGTTACCGTAATGATCTTCCAAGACTAAGGTGATGATTTGACAGAATTGCGTTAATAGTATTTTTTATTTTTTTTATTTCGTAAATCTAAAAATGAATGGATTTTACATTCGTTGTACAATATTTTCAAATTCTTCTTCTATATTGAAGGCATCTGTGCGTTTGTAAAAAGTTTTTGTTGGATATTCCAGTGTTATTGAAATCATTTCACAAGAGGATTTGGTCTACTGGTTCCAAAAAACATTTGATATTAACCGTTTTAATCAAACATCAAAAGGCGAACATGGATTTGTTACCAACCTCAGGCAATCGACTCGTCAAATCGTAACAACAATATTCGATCTGGACTTTGCAGACAACATTGCCTTATTAGAAGGAATTCTCGAAAGAGCGCAATCACAACTGTCCCTAACTGCCGAACTAGCAAGGGAAGTCGGACTGGAAGTAAATGTCAAGAAAACAGAGGCACTCACGAATCAGAAGCACGAAAACGTCAACATCGAGTTAGAAGGACAGANGACAGAAGATCGAATGAGTAACAAACTCTAAATATCTAGGTTCCATGGTCCTGTCAAGTGAGAGCGACGTCAGCCTACGCAAAGCACTGGCTTGGGGCGCCTTCTGGAAAATGAAGGATATATTCCGCTCGAAAACCATACCTATCCATCTTAAAACAAACATATTCCAAGCACCATGTCTCTCAATACTTCTGTACGGCTGCGAGAGCTGGATCATCACCAGTAAGCTCGAACAAAGTCTCAACAGTTACGCCACCAGCTGCTACAGAATCATGCTCAACATCAAACGCTTGGATAAGGTATCAA
>CAJNOQ010002913.1:10760-22170 GCA_905250885.1 Didymodactylos carnosus | reverse complement strand
CACCTAATATTAAAAAATTCACTAGTCACTCAAAAAACATCAGAACAAGCTTAAAATCACAGGATATGATTAATGTTAACCGCTAGACGTGATTATAAGAGCGAAAAAATCTAAAAACATATCTTTGTTAATAAGTTTTCCAGAAACCCTTGTTGGAGAACCTCAAGGTTTTTATACAATTTATTTCGAGATCTCCTATAAACAGGATATAGCTTAAATACTCTACATTCTGAAGTTTTGAGCTTGTTCTGATGTTTTTTGAGTGACTAGTGAATTTTTTAATATTAGGTGAAAATAGCCTGAAAACCCTAATTTTCGTAAAACTGGCTTTTCGGTAGATTTTTAAAATTTTTTCTAAAAACAAATATTGCCACACGACTCAGCATGGTCGATTACCCATATTCCATCCGTTTTTAAGGCTACCAAGAGTCACCTGGTACCAGTCCTGGGACTCGTCGGAAATCCGGTACAACGCCCGAACCGAAGAAAATCAAGGTCTCACTTTACTTCCGTTTTGGAGAGAATACCCCGGGCTATCAGTCCATGAAAAAAGGTCAATGCATTCCTATGTGAATTTCGGCAAATCCAAGCTAGTTTTCCAAAGATCTTCTGAAAAACTCGCTTCAGAAGTTTTTTCGAAATTCGCTTTTGCTTACAGGAATATGTGGTCAGGTATCTAGTTTTTAAAAATGAAAACCACAAGTCTCTATCTTGTTCCTATCAAAAGTTATTCAAAAAACATCCACCTACCTTGACTTCTGGAACCAATAATAGTATTTCGCATAATCCTATAAACTCGTTTCCCCAAAGCTTATTAACTATATCTTTCCATCACTATTGAATTTTCATGGACTAGTAGGATATAAGATCGACAATAACAATAACTCATAAAGCGAAAGAAAAGTACAGAGACATTAGAAGTACTCTAGTGGCTCAGTCTCATGCATCGCCACCCGCACCACCAAAAGTCAGCTCTCATATAGCGTAAACTTCAGACTAATTCAACATCAGTCTAAAAGTTTAACAAAAATCTAGGCTTCTCAAACGTCTAAGTTAATCTTTGACTATTACACGTATGGCCGATTCTACCTTTTTGAAGGTCAAAAAATGCCGACAGGTTCAAAATCTTGTAATTCTGAAACTCTTGATATTTTGAAGTACTTGACAGTGATAGAATCTTACATTTTGAATTTGAGAAAATGCCGACATGATCAAAATCGCCAAATTCTGAAACTCCTGACATTCTGAAATTGTGGAAGGTTTTTCAATTCTACGGTTTTTGAGGTCCGAAAACTTTGGCATGCCCAATAAAAATCTTAAAATTCTGAAACTTTTGATATTCTACAGTTCTTGAAAGTCTTTTTTTTGCAGTCCAGTTTCCCTCTCTGTTCCAACTATTTTCGATGGACTGTATGTTCAAGTATTGTAATCGAGAAAGCAAAATGTCAACGCGGAATTTCGAAGTTCTGCTCCTCGGAGCAAACCAGAGAAGCAGTCACGTCAGTTAAGGAAAAAAGTTTAATATGTACCTCGAAACTTTTATTGGGATTAAAATCCTGGATCCATGAAGTTATCGATGAGACTCTACTGTCACAAAACGTCTAAGCTAAATCGGTCGGGTCCACAGGAGAAGAAGTTTTTCCTGAGAAGGGGGAGCCTTTAATGGCAACATCCTCCTTTTCTGCGCCATAAAAGTCACTTTGGTCGAAAGTTGAGTTGGACATATTCTCAAGGACGGCTAACGATTCTCTTTAAGATGTGCCATCACCGGGGTTAAATTGCAGTTTTCTCAAGAAGTCACGAATTTTTTACAAAATGCTTCAAAAATTGAATTTTTCAGTCAAGTTTTTGTTTGTTCAAAGTTTGGGTTAAAAGTTTCGGGATATAAGTGAGAAAAATAGAGCAGACTCTTCTGAGTTGAATGACATCACCCTCACCATAAGGCGACATCGGGATCAAAGTTATGGTCATCTTAATTAGAGCTACATTTTGGAGCCAGATCGTTAACAACGCCCCTCCAGGATCGCCGTTTCTCGAGAGAATTTGAAGTTTTGGAAACGGGAAATATCGAAAACCGATCCGATCGAGCTGAATTTTTTTCACGAATACTAGAAGAAAATTGAAAAAAGTATTTTCTCAAATTTTATTTTACTCACATTCCTTGATTTTTGGAAATTATTGGATTTTTAAAACTCAAAGATGATTTGAAAAATCTTAAAAAATACATTTTTTGATTTGCATCTAGTATTTATTATTGTCGAAAGTTTCAGCTCGATCCAATCACTTCTAAATTTAATTTAAAGTTAAGGGGTGGCTTTAGGCCAATTTGTTCACTTGTGCTCCCTTTCCTATATGTCTTAGATGAAAGTATCGGACGATTTTCAGTTCGACAACTTTTCATCTACTAGACGAACTCTATTTGTTTGTGCTGAAAGTTTTAGAACGATCGGATCAGCTGTTTTTCAGAAAGACCGAAAGGGAGGAGTGCCCTTAATACGTACCTACGCTCCGAAGAATTGACTATCTGGCAGTGATCACTTCTGGTAATTCCTATGAAGCACATGGCCAGCATAAATAAATCTATGCTACTGCAAAGCCCTGTCAATGACATGCGATGAAATAATCGAGCACCATCGCAAATCATTGGAATCTGGCACAGAAAACTGAATTGTAAGTAATCCCCCACTCAGGATTGTTTGCTGGGAGCCTCACTTTTGCCAATCGATAGCTTTATGTATTACTTTCCAAAAAGTGTTTGTTCTGATGCCCCAAAAAGCTGTTTACAAACAGCTGCAATTTGCTGCTTTTTCCGTTTTGTTGATAGAGAACACATAGGTAGGTACATGACTTGCAGAGCTCACCTTTGTCTGTACATCAACACACGCCGCAAATTTTTAGAGCTTTATTTTTTTATTGTACAACCATTCCACTCGGAGCTCCAAATCAGCTGCACTGGCTCATTGTGTGTTTATCGGAAAAAAAGACGAAATCACGAAAAACAATAGAAGTGCTGCACATTTAGCTCGATCAATAGGCATCTACCAAAAAGGGAGATATCCCTTTTCGCACATGTACATCGTATATATATCTGATCGCTGCTGTCTTTTGCTCTTTTTCTTCCTCGTCCCTTTGCGTCATATGTGTGGCAATGTTTACACACGTATATCTTGTGCGAGAAGAGATATCTCCTGTTATGCTAAATCCCTAATGATTTAAGTCAAGAAACATAAATGATGAAGTATTATTTCTATCCGCTACATATTTTAGAATCAATAAATGTGAATTTTTTGCACACAATATAGATCCAAACAATTTGAAACCTCGACATATGCCACTATCAATTGAAACAACAGGTATGCCTGGTATAAAATTAACAGGAACAATTTTTCAACGTATAGAACTAAGACAACTTTTTTACTACATTTTGAGTAAACACATAAACTTCTCTCGTTTTCCTTAATAACTTATCTTTCATTTATAGCAAGTGTAAGTGAGCGTATTCATCGTTGTCTAACAGACATTGAAAAGCATCGAGTTCAACGGATATTTTCTTCTTGTCAAGATGGATGTTTCATTAGCTTATGTTCATATGGCAATATCTTGTAATTTTTATACTAACACTAGACAAGAAAAGAGGAATTGCAACAGCAGATAATGTTTCAAAAAGAAATAAAAATAGCACATGATCACTGTTGAAAAAAAAAGAACAAAAGAAATATAATTCGAACAATAAAACAGCAAAATACACAAGCATAGCTTTTTTCTCTACTAAACGAATACTGTAAGATAATCATTTAAATCTCGACGTAAGACCATCGCCTGACTCGATTGTGTACCGGCACTAATAGACGACTAAAAAGTGAAGATAACAAACAAACAAATGAGTATAAAAATAATGGGGACAAAAGTGTTGATGGATGGTATTTAGACAAAAAAATTCGGTTACTACCTGATGTTTTGAAAACGTCATCGTTTCATTTGATTTCTTTTCTCTGCCCTCCCTCTTTATGATAATGCAGTCTTAAAAAGCCATATAGTTAGTGTGAAAATTTGCTCAAAAATAAATACATTTCTAAGGCATTTTGTATTACATAATAGTAATAGTTTAAATAATGTATGTGTTATGTCAAAAAAATAGGATTTCTGTTTGCTTAAAAGAGTAAATAAGAATTTTTTTATGAATTCTATGGTTTGTATAGAATTTGTGACAAACTTGTCATTTAATATTTTGCTATTTTGTCAAAAAAAGGTAATAATATGTTTACAGTATTAATAAGGAAGAAGTCTTATAGATCATCATTTACATCCGTGTTTTCAATGTGAAATTTTTTTTTCTCAATCAAATTTACAAAATTCGACTGCTCATTTGTACATAATATTAGTTTGTAAAAGAGTCAATCTTTAGGACTTTCATACTTAAAGTTTTAAATAATTTAAGCAAAACGTATGTTAGTTGGCAAATACAAATGTTAAGAAGCTGCACACATATCTATACCCAAACACATTTTGTTGTTAAGAATGAATTGAAGTACTTAACAAGAATGTTAGACAGCATTTAATTGATTGTACTATGAATGATGAATTGGTTTTTTAGTTAACAAAATGAGAATAGATTAAGTAAACCACACTCTTTCATCTACATTCGCAAGAACTTGAAATGTTCAATCGCGTTTTTTCATGTAAAAGTATAAAAAAACAAATATAATATGTGCAAGAATTAAATTGTTAGTGAGAATATCACAACACACAAAGCATAGTTATTAGCACCGTGTAGCCGCTAAATGTTCACTATTGTTGAACAGAGCATTATCAAAAATGAGTATTTGTTTTGTGTTTGTAGTTGTAGTAGAAAGTAGTAATTGTTTAGTAGAAGATGGCGACGAGCAGGATGAAGAGGGTGATACAGTTTTAGTTGATAAAGAATTATTAGTATTAGCTACCTCATGAGATTCGCTAATAATATCCATACTGTCTTCGGCTGGTCTCAAAGGTCGATAACTTCTATGATGTTGATTATTTTGTTGTTCCCAAGCTGTATCTTCATTTATTGTGTCCAAAATTGTCGATGTTGGTAGTTGATGTTGTTGATGATGATTATCATTAAAATTAAAATCCGGTTCACGAATAGACAATGTTGTTCGAAATGAACCGGGTCTATGTGCAATTGTTGGTGTTTCAGCTGATGAACTTGACTCAGATGTTGACGAACGATTATCATAGGTTGATAATAAATCTTCAAGTGTCGGAGTACGATTTGTATGATGATGATGAGAAGAATGCGAAGATGACAACATAGGTGGTTCACTAACTTTATAATGGCCAGATAGTAAACGTTGATGACCATTTTCAACATTCGACGAAGAATGATGAAATATACCTAAGATAAATATCAAAAATGATTTCAAATTATAGGTGTTAACTCTTTCTGTTACCGGAATCTGGCGATAAACGTGGCGTTATTGAATTTGAATCATCATCTCTTACATCCAATGTGTACGGTGATGTTTGCTGATCACCCAAAGGTGTTTTTGATTTGAAAAATAGTCCTTGAGCTTGTGAACGTGATTTTTGTTTGAAAAATGGTGGTACTCGTCTTCTTGCACGTTGTATTTTATAATAGATAATGATAATCATCGATGCTAGTACAATAAAAACGAATCCGATTACAGATGCAATAACTGCATACAATGTACTTTGATCTGTTTTTGTAGCAATTATTTGAGATTGAGTATTTGTCGAGAGAAAATTTTTAACAGTGACAGTTATATCTGCATTACTCATCGATGTTGTTGAAGAATTCAAACATAGTTGTAAAACATTTACACGCATTTGATAGGCTTCACGAGTTGGAAGAGATGTACTAGAGTATCGTAATGAACCCAATGAATTTATTGTAAATAATTGATTGATCATAGATGAATTATCTAAATTGACTATTGTATATTGCACTTGACATCGACCATCTGTAACGGTCTAAAGTCGATAATCAAATATAGATCATTGGCGTGAATATTCAGTCAGTTTCACTTACCTGAACAGTACCAATTGATGTAGCATTTAGTGGATAATCAGCCGAAAACAAATAGGAACTCTTACTAAATACTGGTAATACAAAAGTTATTACGGTAATTTCAGTAGAATCGGTCTGAAAAACAAAAAATGGATCAATGAGATATGACTAAGAAAATATGTTATGCCTACGTTTAATCCATCAGTAACGTTAAATTGACATGTACATGGCGCACATAAGGGTAAATCCGTTGGATTTTCTGTTTGCACTTGAAATTGTCGCACACTAGACGTTAAAAAACTCTCTTATCATTTCTTTTAAAGTCTCATCAATTCGATCAACATACTTAGTTTTTGTCACCTGCAAGATTAGATTTGCCATATTGCAAGATACTGAGTATTGTAACCTCGGATTCTAATCATAAATAGAAAAAATTATACTTTCAAGGTACTGAGAATGTTATTCTGCGTACTATGTCTGAATCAGTAACAGTTCCATTGAATGACGGTGTTTGTTCTCTTGAATTTATCGTATATCCAATTAATGAGTAGGGTGAATTTACAAATCGTGGAGGATAAAGATTGATTTCATAAACATTTACATATAATATGGTTGTTACTGAACGATTCGCGTTATCTTCTTGTTCAGCCTATTTTTGAAAATAAATCGTTTAAAGTTATGATATCAAGATAAAACAAAAACAAAATTTACCTTCAATAGCAGATCAAATCGTGTCGGAAAACTAAAATTTCTTTGTAATGTGATTGTACCCGTTGTCTTACTAATAATAAGATAGGTGTCTAGAACAAAGATATGAAAGTGATCTTTTAATTAAAGTTGCTCCTTACATCGACGAAATATACAAGCTTACTTGCAGTCATTGAATATAGAATTGTTGCATTAATTCCAATATCTTGATCATAGGCGTTGACTGAACCCTCATTCGGTATAACAACAGAACTCTTAATGAAGACATGAAAATTCGATATAGTTTCCTATAGTAATTCAAAAGATTATTTCTTACTGCTGGAGTATCAATCGAAATATTTAAATTATATGAACTGGATCTAAATGCTGGATTTAGATTATCAACATCAATTAATCGAATACTAACTGTGGTTTGAGACGATAATGATGGTACACCATTGTCCTGTAAAAGATGATTTTCTCACACATATTAGAAATGGGGAAAAGAATGAGTAAATTACTTGTGCCATAATAGTTAAATTAAATCGTGATGCCATTTGATTGTAATCCAACGGTTTTAATAATATCAGACTTGCATTTGTTGGAGTCGCCAAACGAAAATAAGACTAAAATATGAGAAAAATAATCAAAAGAAAAAATTGAGACAGTATTCAATAATTTTTTTGCATACACTATATTGTGAATCATTTGTAAGATAATAAACAAATGTTCCTCCTATCCCGGAATCGAGATCGTATGCCGATATACCAGAATAAATAGTTGAATTGACAGCAGCTGTTTCCAGTACATCAAGAGAGTAGACCGATTGATTAAATTTTGGAGCGTTGTCGTTAACACTGAAAATAATCAAATAAAGAAAAATTTTAATGTAACAATTTTAGCCAAAATAACTTATGTTATTCGATGAATAACTTACTCTATTAAATCCATTTGAAAATCCAGATCATGCTAAACACAACAAAAAGAAATTGAATATCTCTTATAGTTAAAATAAATCTAAACTACTTACGACAGACTGATTTGCTTTTATGGTACATAAAACAATGATACGAAACGGATTCGGATAACCATTCGCTGTCCACCACTCATAATCAAGAGCTAAATAAATGGATTTACGAGTAAAGTGAATAGAGGGTGAGTGGATAAATGCACACGGTTCGAATGGCATATACTCCATTTAATTTTTTTCATATATAAGTATTATCATATAGAAAATATTGATGATATTCGCAAATACTTACTATAACGTAAATAGAGACTGGTAAAATTTAATGAAAAATAATCTGTTCCATTTGTTTTAACCACTGCACTATTGTAAGCCAATTGAGTTTGTATTTGATCTGTCGTACCAAATATTTTTAACGTTGTTATTAAATCCCCTAGAACAAAAAACAAAAACAAAAATATATTTGTCGTACGAAAACATGATTTTTATTAATCAAATCTTACCCGGTTCTTTACTTTCTAACATACTCAGAATTTGATCTGCAGGTAAATATTGTAATTTACACGGTTCTTGACTCTGACCTGGAACAAAAATACCGAATCATAAGTTTTCGAGGGCTAGATGGCTTATTTTAGTAGTCTAAAAATGCCTTTCTGGTCATTATTTAAGCATAATGGTTTGAAAATGATGAGTTGCCAACTGTTCGTTCACATCTGAAAGCCTAATATTTGGAAAGGGAGCATATTAATTATTAACTTTTCTTTTTATTCTTTATTCTTGAATACAGAGAACATTTCAACAGGGATGTAAGAGAGTTCACCTGCCTAGTTTCGATTTCCTACAGGAAAACGTCTAGTTCCATTTTCAAGAGCAATAAAAAAGAGAGAAAACTAAATTTTCGTGAAAAAACTTTTAAAAACTGTAAAGCTTTACGCTCAGAACTCGTCAAAATTTTTAAAGGGGATGGAGCCTGTAAGACTCAATTAGCCGTCTATTCTGTTGATACTCGAAAAGTGAGAAGTTTCAATACTCAGTTTAGCAGTAACAGAACGAGTTTTACAACTCTAAATTAAAACAATGTAATTCAAATGAAGAAAGATTGCAAAATCGACAACAGATAAATAACTGCAAAAAAGTGTACTTTTATACTTTCGAAACTCTGTAAGATGATAAATAATATTTTCTTTTCTGTCCCTCTTTCTGTTCTACAATCTCTTATCAAACTTTTTCAAGTTAGTATTTCTGATTGATGCAGACAGAAAAATCAATTTCTTAAGACATCCGAAAGAGCTCTCCAACATCTAGTTTCAGCGAATACCAACATGACACTAGAATCTAATTTAGATGCTCATATTTTACTATGAAAAGTATGACTAGTTCGTATTGAAATGATTGACACACAAACATCTGTGTCCTTCACACTGTTATGTGGATTAACTGAAATTTTATGGTGACTATTAATTCAGTTCATCAAGACCAATGACTCTATCGTCTCATCCATCATAACTTTTTCTTTTATTATTTTATTGTTGAAATAGTCATCATTCACATTGTATATGTTAAAAACATTCGATGAATACTAATTAGGAGTTCAATAGTTATTTCGTTTCTTCTTTTTCTTCTGTTTTGTTTTGGTCACCTTTGTATTCTTGCTTCTGTCTAAGTAGTCTTGTGAAATTTAAAGTATGTCTGGCTATTCTTTTCTTATTGTTTAAAAAGAAATGAACTTACCTTTTACTTGTCCAACGAGTACATAGATCAGCAGCCAATACCAAACGCCGATCTTTGTTGTCAAACACGTTTTTCTCATTGACGAACATTAATCACACAATCAATAAATTAAACTATCACCACATAATTTTTATCCATCTAAATTAAAAAATAACATTTTTAATTTTGGTTATTGAAATAATAGTTTCGTATGTCAAATAATATTTGTTTTTCTATAATTATTTATTCCATAAGGATATGTTTATTAACAAAACATTATGCAAACATAAAAATCAGAAAGCAAACGCTCAAAACGGAAAAAGTTAAAAGAAACTATTTTCATTCTATTTAATATCATCGGCATGCGGAATCGAGGCTATTTAATAGTCGAAGTATGTGTGCGTATGATATCTATTTTTGGCTTACTTTTTCTATAAATTGTCGGACAATTGACTGTTATATTAATTTTTTTGATAGGATTTTCTTTAGAGTTAAAATTAAATATCAACTATTCTTTGTTCATCATATTAATATTCCAAAATCCGATTAAGAACAGAGAAACATGCGATAGTTTGTCATCATATACAGTTCTATTTTCAAGATTCGCTTCGTCTATACGAGTTATTCTCTCTCTCTCTCTCTTTCTCTCTTTCTCTCCCCCTGTTTTTGTCTTATTTTGAACTGTACGATGTTGACAGGTATGATCTTTTATTCATTGACATGTTTTGACTCCACTATGGATGTGTAATGATTTCTTTCTACATTGTTCAGCTTTTCTTGTTGTATGTGCGTGATTTTCTATTGTTCTGGTGATTATGAATTTCTCTCACACAATACAAAATAACGAAAATTTTTTTCTTCCTTTCTATTATTATAATTAGTATTATTGCAAAGCTTTCTTGAATATAGTATTTGTGCTGTGAATATGAAAGAAAGTATAGCATATGTAAGAATTACAGCATCTATCAAACAATGAAAACGAAGAAACGAAAAAGTTTTCAAGTGTTATGTTGTGAAAAGTGATCTTTTCATTTTTACTTAATAAATCTTTATTCTAGATTTTTTTCCACTCAAAGAAAAGCTTACCTACCTAAATGAACGTTGAATGATTTCTTTCGTTTAAACAGATAAGCAAATAAATAATCATATCTTCGCACATTAATAACAATTTCAAATAATAACCGATCTATTATATGGGTAAAACAAAGTTTTACAGTCAAAATGAATACAAATGTGAGCAAATATCTGGACACAATTCTCGTATTATAATTGTCCCATAAAATTATAATTTCAGTAAAACTTAATATCAGAGCAAATCAAAAAAGACAACAATACTGTAGTATTTAATGCACTGTATATTTAATCTACAGAAGTTCTTCTAGTCAAATGAATAAAAAATTCATCATATCAGTACAAACAGACATGGTAATTCACTATGATCATATATTCTTTCTTATCCAAAAGAGTAACATTTTTCCTATGAATGGTACCAGTTACATTTTCGAAATGCTCAAAATAATCTTACGAGGGAGCATAATTGAGTGACCCCCCCCTAGAAAAGAGACGAGACCTGGCCTATCTTGTAGAGAATTTTACGCTGATCACGAATATGTATACCTTAGCTGCCCTCGTTGCGATCTCGATGCGAGAGAGAACATGATTTATTTTGCCTAAGGTGAGTGCAAAAGTTGAGTAAAATTTTTTTTGAACTTATTATACATTGTTCGATAGAGCTCGTTGAGCTGGTTAAATATATTTTTTAAGTTTCAAAAGATTGTTTTCATGTCGAAAAATCGAAAAAGCTCGATACAGCGCAAAAACTCATGTTCTCTCTCGTACCGAGATCGCAACGAGGGCAGCTAAGATATACATATTCGTGATCAGCGTAAAATTCTCTACAAGATAGGCTAGGTCTCGTCTCTTTTCTGGGGTGGGGGGGGGGGGGGGGTTTCCCCATTTTTTGGCCCCGGGGCGGTGTTATCCCCAATTTTCGGTTTTGGGGTTTGTAGTTTTTTTTTTTTTTTTTAAAATTTTGG
>CAJNOQ010002913.1:0-10752 GCA_905250885.1 Didymodactylos carnosus | reverse complement strand
CCCCCCCCCCCCCCCCCCGCGTTTACCCATATATGTTCCCTCGTCAGATGTATACCAGAATGTTCAGATTTGAGTTTGTTACTTTGATTGAATGTTTCATAAATGTTAGTTTTATTAGTAATAAGTGCAAGTTTTGCACAATTCAAGAAAACCTTCCTTATTCAATATTTCTTAATACTATTGGAGTTATTTTGAGTATTTTCAAAAATAATACTGTCATTAGTAACAATAATACTTCGCCATGTTACTGTTGTAAAGGTAGTGTAACAATAATGTAGCATCCTTTAATATAATCAATTTAAGAGTATATACTAGACATAGAAGTTAAATACTGGCTAAAATTATTAAAACTTCACTTACGGTCTGTTTTCTTTAGCAAGAAGTCACTGAATGATCCTCATCGTTCTTCTGACATAAAGAAAAATCTTTGTTAATTCTAATTAATCTATGTATATTTATCTTAATAATCGGCTCAATTTGCTTCAATATCGACTAATAGCTAATCGTCTTAGATTGTCTACTTATTAAACGATGGTCAAAAGGTTATGCACGTACACGACATGATGAGTGACTCTTTTTTTTCTGATATTTTAAATTTTAAGTACCATCGACTTACTTCCCTTCATTAATCATCATGATCAAACTTACCTATTTTATTATTGTTAACTATAAAATCTTTTTTGACCATGCTCAGTCATTTCTGATTAGACATTTACACACCTCTGTGAAGAAAGAAACGAAAGATTCTCTTCTTTTATTTCTCTATTTTTTTTTTTTTAACTTATGAGCTTTTAGATGTATATATTCAATTAGAGTATGAAGAAAAGAATAAAAAAAGAGAATATGTGTATACATATATACACATACATATATATATATATATATATATATCAATGCAAAGAAATTGTTTTCTATCAATTTCACACATTGATAAAAAAACAAATGTTTACTCATATAATAAGTGTGTCTTCTTTTTCAGAATTTTATTTTAATAGATTGAACCTTGAACATTAAAGAATAGAGGATTCTGTTAAAATAAATCAAACAAATAAAAGAGTATTTATCAATGAAAAAACTTTTAAATAAAAAATTGTAAGAAAACAAAAAGTCTCTGTTGAAAATAAACTTGAAATAAGTAAAACTGAACAAATTTCTCCCCTAATTCTGCAGAAAAAAAGTTCATTTCAACAATATTTCTAGTTCGAGTAATGACTGTCATTTTGAAGTCAAAAATCCGAGTTTTATTTTTGTTACTAGTATAGAAAATATTTTGTCATAGATTTTAGTACTTTCATTTTTCCCTCCATTGGACATTGAAATTATCCATCAACAAATTTTTGTCTGTTGGGAAAAATTTATATATATTCACAATTCTGTCTTTTCAAGTGTGATATGTATGCTAATAGTCTAATTTTCATTTTCATCTTATATTCTGCAAAAAAAATAAAAAACTGTTGCCATAATCTGATACTCAACTGTTGTTGTTATTTTTCAAAATATATATATTGAATTTTAATGAAGACGAAGATGACGTGTCAAATGTTCTCTCAAGGACATGTTAAGAATCTGACTAGATCAATGGTGCGACGAGAGAAGAGAAGAGTGCTTGTCACTTGAACGTGAGATAGAAACGATCTTACTAAGCAAAAAAACAACTTGTGATATCAGAAACAATTAATCTAAATAACAATTGTATGTAAACGGCTAATCTCTTCTTCTAATGAATATATTGAATTGCCATCAAAATATTTTATCACATATCATAAATACTGTTGACATTGAATATACGCACGAAGTGTTTATAATGTTTATTTTGTGTGATGGTAATGAGAATGGATAAAAATGATAGGAAAATTGACTATGAGCGTGAAAGAGATACATAACCATATAAAACTCAAAAATATTTTATTTTTGAAATATCTATACGAGTGTGAATGACTTCTAATGGGAGATTAATTAAACACTTATTCAATAAAAGTCTACATTAGTTCTCTAAACACGAAGATGAATTCTTCGTCAAAAGCTCTGGCTATGATGACGATTTTTGGAGAGAGAGAAGTCTATAGTAAAAAGAAGTATCAGTATACTTTCCTTATATAATGCATCTCGAATTACATTAACCAATTTTTGAGTGTATGATACTCTGCAGAACTGAGAGAACTCAAATGCAGTGTATACATTGAATGAGGGTTGCCACTTCTTTGAGCCATTTTACTTTGTGTAAAGGAATTAGATGATACTTTTTCGCCGTCGCTTTCGGATGATATTGACTGCAAAGTTCTCGAGTTTGTGGTCGAGTTTAAAAATTCTTAAAGAATGTACCAGTTCGGAGTATTATTTGTTCTCACATCCAGAACAAAATGTTTCATGACATGTGCGATTCAAAGGGTCTAAGGACTTGTCCAGTCCTGATATGAGAAGATTCATGATGAACGTGTTGCTACCTTTTTCTATATCGTATTTTTAAACTCTGACTACTGTACCAATACAAGTGATCATCGATTTTGAGTAGTTTTTCTAACTTAAAAGAGAAGCACAGTGAAGCACGCCTTTTAAAATGATTTGAGTTAAAAAAAGATCTTTGAAATCTTCCCTTTATTTAACAATATATACTATGCACCGTACAAACAATCAATCAGTGACACGGTAATGACACTGAATATTTGAAATGTCCCTCTATTTGAACTAACTGTACCGTACAACGTTTCATTTTTTTTAATTTTAATCGAGACATCCATCTTTCTAAACAAAGAAGAACAAAACCTAATTTGCATATTAAGGAAAAACAACAACATAATAACGAGCGAGTCTTTCACTAATTTGCCGAACGAGACATATATCTCAAGATGATTATAGCAAATTTTCTTGATTTTATTCTCTTTTCTCATCATGTATTGTATATACTATATGATTTGTCTAGATTATTGACCTACATCAATCTTTTCATGTACTCGTACGAATTGTATATCTCTTCATAATGTGTTTCGCATGAATAATTTTCATAGGTCATCATCGTCTTGAAGATGTTGAGATGGATATATTCATTCAAATTAATGAACAATATTCGTCAAATTTAAATTGTTTTTCTATTTTTTACATAATCTCTACCGCGTCGAGTTGTTATTACTTAATGAGCCCTATGTATCGATAATAAAAAAATCTGTTGCATTAACATTACGTCTGTTAGACAACGACGACATGTGATTATTGTGCAATAAATTATAAAAATTTAAGAAACAACAAAAAATGAAACGCATAAATAGCTTTCAAAAACAGATTTTTTAATTGTAAGCCGACAGATTTAATATTAAACATCAAAGAGAGAACAACAGGTGAAATAAAGACTATAATTGTGTTTTTCTAGCCTCTAGAGATATATATATAGTAGAACATGCATCAACTTGAATATTTTATTTTATTAAAAGAGTCGAATCAATTAATGAGACAAATCAAAAGGAGTGAGTTTAACATACTCATTTAACCCAAAAGAAAAAGGATAGAGATGATTGATTAACAGAGACTTTCTGGCAATACAGACACTTTTGTGTCTAAAAACTACTTTCTTTGTTTAAATTGACGTACAATAGATAATCTTGTTACAAACTATTTGATTTACTACAGGCATATGAGATCAAAGTGAAAGTTTTTATTTTATCAAAAACTTGTTAAATAGCATTTGAATCTTCTTTTACCTTTATATTACTCTTGTATATATGTATGTTCATTCATATCCTCGTTTTTTACATGTAAAAAGAAAATCTACAGGTGTTATTAACAATCAACTATGAGAAAAGATGAATAAGGAAACAAATTGAAAAATGTTCTTATGTGAATTGTAAGTTTTACAATATACTTGAACAAGAATTTTTTCTCTCTTCTTCTTCATTGCTCTGCTCTCTATAAGAATATCGAACAATTTTCTTTTCCATATACCCGCTGACGGGATATGTATGTGTTGTTTCTTTTGCTGTTTGTATTTTTACATCATCGTTATACACCAGTTATATATTATTATCCAGAAAAAAAAAAAAACACAATTTAAAACGAGCTGCAAGGGTCATATCGACTAGTTCTTATATAAATGAAAAAGAAAAAAACTTTTGTTAAAAAAAAAATAACTTGTGTAAATATGCGGAGGAGAAAGACGAAAATTGATCAAAAATTGATTGTATTAATACCTGCAGAAACAACAAATTTTTTTTTTATTTCACAGATTTCCTGTTCTTTTCTTCTTTTTTTTTTGTCCATTGAGTGTCAATTCGAGATTTGTGTAAATGTACAAATTTCATTTTTTTTCCGTCTTCATTTTCTTATAAAATTACATCATGCATCTTAATTACATTTTTTGGCCATAATAAGTTCAAGGAAAGATTAGAACGTTGAATTTTAAATCTTTGTGTCATCGGTAAAAGAAGATAAACTCTCGGATTTTGTTTGCGCATATAAACTGAACATTTGTTGTTTCGATATTCAACAGCGATATCAAATGTCAAAAAAGACAGTGCTTTATAGAAAAGAATCAATGATTTTGGAATTTTTTTACTAAAGTGTGTAAAATTTATTCTACTTTATTCATAGTTATACAAAATCAGTATACATATGATTTGATATCTTTCATCAGCAACCTATTTAATTGAAAATCTGGACATCTAACAGTTGAATAATTTGACTTTCAACATCCTAATGAACGAAGTGTGCTAAAAGGTTACTGGACAAAAAGAAACATATTTCTGTTGAGAAATCCATCAGACAATGAACAGATAATTTAATTTGTCATTTGTTTTTCTAACTCATATTACATTGTTTAAAATTAGAAACATAAATGAATAAACGAAGAGCTAGTTGACATAAAAACATTTATGGTTTTTTTCTTTTTTTCGCACATAACTTCTTTCTTATCTAAATTATAGGGTAAAATCTGTTCAGAGGTAAGATCAATGGACATTTTAATATTATACACATTATTTTTGTTAAACACACATTATTAATAGTTATTACTTACATGGATACGGTCCCGTATGTACACAAATTGATTATAGAAATATTATATAGGTAAAATACTTTCATAAACGCCTAGAGGTAAAAACATCCCATATAACAGGAATTCTATTAGATCCTACTACTTGATTTATTATAATTTCTTTTGGATTCTATAGGACTTTACCATAGAAAATGATAGAATTGTATGAGAAGTCTCTATGCCTATCTTCTCATTTGCTTTATGCATGAGTAGCTACCTTATTCATCCTTTTCATATATTTTCTTCAATTTTTAATTTTAATACTAGTACTACTACAACTTGAACCAAATCTGTCTATTCAAAATGAGATATTCGCGAATTTTGCGAAAAATTTTTAGGACACGCCCGCTTTCCGAAGAAAATGGAAGTTTGAGATTTAAAAACGGGAGATCATAAAGGAAAAAATGGGAGATTGAATCTTTTGATGTGGGTTTCCCGTAGTTTACAAAATCTTAGTTTTATCGGGTATTTATGTCTTCATGACTGATTGATCTTTAATTTGAATACCTTACATACACTGATCGATAGATGTATTTATTAAGTGAAACGAACTATTTTAAACGTTGTTAAACTATGCTAAAATGTTCGAAGAGATGTATCAGTGTCATTTTTTCCAAAACATAATATCCTATTTTATTAGGCAGGAATTTTTCACATTTTCGCTGCATAGAAGAGCGACACTGACAAGTTTTTTATGTATTTTTTCTTCAAATTTTGATATTAATGCTAGTTCTACACGAACTTGAACCAAATCTGTCTATTCAAATGTTTTTATTATCTTTGATGGTAAATTAGCCGCAAAAAGCTTGATATTTCTGCAGAAAATTCATTCAGAGATAATAACTCAAACAAATCCGTCGCTAAATCAAAAAAATTAGAAGAAGACCCCAAACCTTCTCATTTAAAATCAATAAAAAGTAACCTGTAAAATTGGAGTCAGAAAATTATTTTTGAATCAAAATTTAATCCAACTTTCATTCGAAAGATCCTGTTGCACTTCTGACGA
The DNA here is from genome assembly GCA_905250885.1 of Didymodactylos carnosus. NCBI lineage: Eukaryota > Metazoa > Rotifera > Eurotatoria > Philodinida > Philodinidae > Didymodactylos > Didymodactylos carnosus. The sequence goes on along the minus strand of CAJNOQ010002913.1, from coordinate 4,726 downwards.
CTCTTTACAAAATGCATCTTAGTCAGTTAACAATTAACCGCTCTTGAAAAATTTGATTCTTCCGATCGATCTTATTCTCATCAGGTATATTTTCATTAAATCTTCTGCTTTTTATATATAAATGGTGATGCATGAGAAACAGAAGAGGCGAAAGTTTCTCGTACTTTAGATGGTAAAAATAAGGTTTTTTTGTTCGTCGTAGAAATAAGATTGATAAATTTGTCACTCTTCGAATGAAACGAAAGATAAAATATAAGACGATACAGGAATAAGACGCTTAGAATAAAGTGTATTTTCTTTTAGAGTGCACACATTCGATGCACATTAGTGGCAAATGGTTTTGGCACGGTACTGATAGTTATCATAGTACCGCTCTCTAACGAATAACAAAGTAAAATAAAAGCAAATTTAATAGAAATCTATTTATTGACTAAACAGTTCCAGGACCGTACTATTTTTCTACGAATATATTGACGATGGTTCGTCACTTGCCGGATACTGGTGGGTACTGGAATTTTTTCGTGCAAAGAACGGTGTTTGGCATTGCTCTGAGAACTTGCTGTGGATATTAAAATCATTCAATTTAGCTTTAACGTTACGTTCCAGCCGTTCGGTCTCATGTCGTATGGGAGTGGGATAATTGTCTCAATCAGAATATTGTCAACAACCTAATCGGGATATCGGTGTATCCCAATTGAACTATTTGATTACACTTGGTAAAAAACCTATTTAAAATATCTGCTCACCCACTGACCGTTTTAAGTAAGATATAAAAGTCTTAATTAGGAAGTTTAAGTTGGATAATTATTCTAAAATATTAGTATTTTCAACCATAACCTTTGAACTCTCTAATATGCACGAAAATTTCAGCTGGATGACTTTCTTGTAATTAGAAATAGATTCGGAAACGGTAAAACGGACATTTTTCTTCGCTGAGAAAGGGACTCAAAATCTAGCCCACTCTCAAAGATTGAAGATGGAGAATGATAATTTCTTGTGATCATTTAAACGGCGAGACGCTGAATAGACGCTACACTGTAAAGTCGGGAATTATTTATAAAAAATGCTCGACGATTTTCAAAAAGTCCATATATAAAATCCTCACGGGTTTTTTAGATTATAGAAAATCGAATTTCCAATAATGTGGAAAATTGACATCGATTTTCTACATTGTCAGGAATTATTTATAGAAAATCCTCGGCGAATTTCCGGCTAGAAAATCCTCAGCGATTTTCTAGATGATGAGGAAGAACAATTTGAATGAGAATGATGATAATCAGAGACGTGCGTGACAATGGCTGAAGATAAACTTTTTCACCATTATTTAAAGCTATTGAGCTTCGAAGTTGAGTGGGTGTATTATTTTAGCTTATTGGATGACAATATGGGTCTCTTACTAATGAAAACCAAATTCGACATCGCTCACGTGTTGAACGACTGTTATTTTATTTAAAAAATAAAGGAAATAAATGTGAATTGTTAGGATCATGTCTTTGAGTTCAGACATAAAAATGAGGAATATTAGCAAGAGCAAATCGCTTTGCGATCTTCAGAAAGGTGCGGTGGAACTCAACTTTGTCTTAACCAGGCAATCCGAGAAGCTTTTCAGTACCCTTTTTGTGATCTCCAAGTGTCATACAGCAACAATACTTCTCGAAGGATATGCTGGTTTGCAAAAACTGAGAGAATGTTCCGTTTCTACTAACATTTCCAATGTTAAATACCAAACGAGTAGAGATCTGTTACAAGACAACTTATTGCAATGTAGGCTTTAATAGATGTGAAAGAAGCAAGAAAAAAATCACTGAGTCGTCTTCTTAGTAAATCGAATTCGGCTTTCCAACTATTTAGAAAATCGCCATCGAATTTCAAGAATGTTGGGAACTATTATTTATAGAAAATCGCTGTCTATTTTCCAACTTTTCAGAAATTCCTTATCGATTTTCTGGCAAATGAGAAAAGTCCATTTATAGAAAATCGAGCGGATTTTTCATAAAGTAGAAAATCAACATTTTCTAAACAGCCAGAAAATCGCTGAGGAGTTTATAAAAATTGGAAAATCCTTAGCGATTTTCGAGATCGATTTTCTATAAAGTAGAAAATAATGCCAAATTACAGTGTAGAAGTTGTAAATGTGTTATAAGGGTGCTGTGAAAAACGGCTGATGCGTACTCCATAACAGGGCAAACGCAAGTTCAATAAAGATGTTTTCTTATTATTGAGGCGCATCATGGGAAGTACGAATAATTGTCTAGCATTTTTGTATATCTTAGCACTACTTTTTCGATGTGTGTATCTCATTTGAGAGTGTGACTAAATAAACACCTAGTAGTTTGATTTTATTTAACCGTTGTAAACTTTTGCCGTTGCGCAGCAGCGTACGTGGAGCCAAATAACCTTTGGCAAAATCATAACAAATTCTGACAGTGTGTACAGGAACATTTTTATCTTTCATCTCATAAACTTTGTGTTAAAAACGAGAAGACATCGACAATGGGTGACTCAGGTAGGAAATCAAGTTGTGAATTATGGAAAAAATTACTTTTGTTTAAATGATCAGCAAGTCAGTTACAAATGATTTTTTCAAAAACCTTGCTAACATTTGAAATGAGAAAAATGGCGCGATAATTTAGGACAAATGTTTTATCCTTTTTTTATCAACAGGACGAATGAGAACCCTTTTATACAGACGGAAATTTTCCGGCTACAAGTGAACAATGGAATTTGTGTCGCAATTAAGGAGCGATAACATTCGCTAGCCCTTAAAAACTCAGCTGTATCATCATCATCTGTCGATGTCGTGCGGCAAAACATCAATATTTAAACCCATAATAGCAGTATAAACTTCACGCAGTGACACTTTAAAGCAAGGCTGGAACCGGTCCGGTAAAGACCATTATTTCACCGGTTGAAACTTTTGAATCTGCCAGAAGATTTTTCGGCGGGTAACGCCATGACAGAAAAGGTCCCTATTTTTTGAGAACTTTTGATTGAGAGCCTCCGAATTGAGCTGTGCCTCTGAAAAGTTTCTGGAAGCAAGTTGGTAGAGAAGCTAATGGACTTTCTTTTGGTAGAAAAAGCTTTTTCGAAACTCTTCCGCACGTCTAGGAAAGTCGATTTTGTAAAGGAACGCTGTAACATTTTTGGTATTGTGACACATTTTTTTGTCGCACCATTTTTAGGCACTAAACGTTCTTCAAAAAACTTCATACTTATAGTCTGTATAGTTGTAGGTTCAGAACGCGTTCAGACGCGTCTGACCATTTTTTTCTGAAAAAAACGCGTTTAGACGCGTCTTTTTCAAAATAAACGCGTCAAAACGCGTCTTTTCAGACGCAATGACTTTACATGGGAAGAAAGCCGATCAACAAATGTGAGAGACGAGAGTTATATCACTTGTCACTCCGTCCACTCCCAAGCGAAACGGAGTGAACTGGAGTGAACCGGTTGAACGGAGTAGCGGAGTGAATGGAGTACGGTGGTCCCCCCTTGGATACGGCTCATACATCCTAACGATCCTCGGCTTTTGGCGCCACCTGCTGACGAAGACTAATGGTTTTTCGGCAGTGAATTACAATATCAACTGTTCTCTCTATCATTAACAATTCGCAAAATCGTGAAGGATTTTGAATACATAATTTGTTTTACGTTCTGCATCAATTTATGTGAAAAAATGCACGAATAGTGGCACTACATACCAGGGCTCGTCGTGGGACGAGATGGGATGAAAATTTCCTCCTGCAGAAAAATATTTTCATCTTGTCCCGTCCCAACCTATGAACGTTCGGAAAATCATTCCGTCTTACGAGTCCAAAACATTTTCGTCCAATCCTTTGTACCAGTATTCAAAAATTTTCGTCCTATACGGGATCCCACAGGATCCCATTAAAATGCTTTTTCTCAGAAACTATTTCTTACTAAGTGGAGTTCCGGCACATGACAACTACAGCATAGTTCATAAATGAATCTAAAAATTCAACAATACAACAGACTGATTTCCTATGGGATAAAAGTTTTGTCACGTCCCTTACATAGTTTGAAAGCTTTCATCCTATCCCGTTCACTCCTTGTCCCGTGTTCTGTCTCATGGAACTTTAAAACTTTCGTCTCGTCCCATAGTATCCCATGAGATTCCCGTCCCACGACGACCTCTGCTATATACACTTTGACCTTATTTTGTCCCTCAAGTAAAAAGACGATACAATTCAGCAAAAACTATACAGAATTCTTATCGAAAATAGTAAAAGATAACCTTGCTCTTACCAGTTAGTTTAATCAAAAATAAATACAAAATTTTAAAAGATTAAATAGAAGTTCTTTTTAGTTTCACGAATTGGCGAACCGTTTCCGGTACACTCGTCTTACATACACGTACGAGGGAACGTTCCCAAATGTAAATCGATTTCGAGCCGAAACCTAGTGGACTATAGGTAGTAGACCATGCTGATTTCAAAAATCAGTATGAGACGGGCAGCCAGGCCTTCAGAGAATGGTTTTCTGGAAAACCAGTTTTTCAGAAACTCTAAAACATAATCAAAACCTTTCTTATTGAGACATAATTGTAGCCCGCACATTTCTAATTAAAATGAGACATCTCCCACTCTACACGACCTTTCTTTCTAAAGTTATAGAATTTACAAGAAAAGCCCTATTTCTTCTTCTTTCGGTAACTTTGAGCTGACAATGAACATTTAGGGCTTTTCTTGTAAATTCTATAACTTTAGAA
>CAJNOQ010002912.1:0-22171 GCA_905250885.1 Didymodactylos carnosus | reverse complement strand
CGAAATACAATTGCTTTGTTAGAGAGACGGACTCTGATTTTTGACAATCAAATGTGAATTCGGAATTTGAACCTTTCTTACTCATAATACAACACTATAAATAAACCTTTTTTGCAACAATTAGAACTCTATATGTCATTAGAAAACGTTTCATTTTATTCGTACAACAACAAAATTCTCATCCGAATTTTGTGGGATCGGGGCTTCTGGTTGAATCAAAACTAAAACAGACCGAAACTCGAATGTTCGGCTTGGTACATCATCCATAAATTCTTAAACCAAATCGGTTCTGTAATCCCATTATGAGTGTACACATCGATAAGAGCTACTTCTGACTCAAATAGAATTGCAGAATCTGTCAATACTTCCATGAGTGAGTCGTAAAAGTATTCCAATATAATTCTTTTCATTTGCATGTGTTGATCACGCATAAGAGTAAACTCAATATCTCTGGACTTGAAATTAACATATATTCTGTTATCTCTCTATAGTAGTCACCTGTGCGTTGTTTATGACCTTTGTCATTATCTTTGCATTTCGAACTTCTGCAGAAGATCAAAAATTATGTTAACTTTCTTTTATCGGATGTTCCAAAGAAAATGAACCGCTGAGTATTTTTGCTACAACTTTTTTTCCTTTGAGGATACCAAGTTATTTCTTCTTCTTAAAGATTCGCCGTTTTATTCTCTACAAAAAATATATTAAACAATTTTTACATACGCTAAAACATAAATGAATATAGATGAAATACTGTGAAATTTCAATCTTCATCACTTTCCAACCCCCTAAAAAGCGACTGTTTAAGTTTCAGTCCTTTATATTTTACGAAATGAAAAACGAGAAGATAGCGATTTTGTAGCTGTTGCAAAGCTCTATCAACTGATCATATTTAACATTACCCATAATCACAAGTGATTAAGCAAGAATGCTTTTTCTTTTTATCAATTTCGCTAAAAATGATCATTTTCAACCTGGATGTTTGAGGCATATAGAAAATTCTTTATAATTCAGGTAAAATACGATATTTTGAGGTTGGATTTATTTTATATTAAAGCAAAATAGTTCTTCTATTACTCTCTAACAGGGAAAGTCTAATAGTTTCATTTCTTTTTCTGTAGTAGCGCGAAGAGGTCAAATTTTCTCTTTTCCGACGAATTTTTATAAAATCGCTCAGAAAAAAAACATTTAAAGCGACTATATGAAACATAAAAAACAAAGATGACACTTCGAACCACAAGAGCATTCGTTCCGATTCTACTTTCATGCAATGCAACGTGTTTAGAATAAGTTTTTTTCCTTGTATCTTGTGTTGGAAAGTAATGAAGATTGAAATTTCACAGTATATCATCACAGTATATCATCTATATTCATTTATTTTTTGGCATACGTAAAAATTGTCTAATATATTTTTTTGTAGAGAATAAAACGGCGAATCTTTAAAAAGAAGAAATAACTTGGTATCCTCAAAGGAAAAAAAGTTGTAGCAAAAATGCTTAGAGGTTTATTTCCTCTGGAACACCCGATTGGTGCTCTATTCTCAATCTATAAGGCCACAACGGTTCGTTGCCTAAAACGAACATTTGAGGGTGAACGTCGCTGCCCAATATGCTTCTTTTAAACGCTGCAGTATAACTCTCTCCTAAGTCTTCAACATAAATTTTACTGGCTTATACAAACTCAGTGCAGTTTTGTTCTCTATCAATCTTTTTTAGATTTTATGAAGTTTCACAGAATGAAGTGACAGAATTTACAGTATGTCATTTGTCTGATACTAGCTACATTAGATGAAAAAAAGCAGACTATTTTTCATTTCATCAACAAGAAAGTTTGTGTAAGATGATTGTTAGTCAATAGAGCAATTTAGATATGTGCAAAAGAGGTTTTTTATTTATAGTGTTGTATTATGAGTAAGAAAGGTTCAAATTCCGAATTCACATTTGATTGTCAAAAATCAGAGTCCGTCTCTCTAACAAAGCAATTGTATTTCGAACGTTTTCAAAAAAATATTTCAAAGTGAGCTACATATAATTGCTTTGTTGAGTCGTGTTGAGTATCCTCGTTAAAGGTCAGTAAAACAGAATTACAATAATTATACCTCAAGCAGTGCAGTATTGATAACAACTTATTCTTACAGTATAGTTAGTTATTCAATGTCTTGTTTTCTTTGTCTGCAGGCCCGTAGTCAGGATTTTTGCGAAGGAAGGAATCGATTCTTTTTTCCCTTCAGAGGTAGTATGAAATTTTTTTCTGATTGAGCGCAGAAGTGTTGTGCAAAAACTTGCGTGTATCTGCTCATATCAATTGGCAAGTTTTTCTTTTCATACGATAAACGAGTAAAACAAAGTAAAACATTTCTGCTGGAAATATTAAGATTGTTCATTCGATACGAGTTGTTACTGAGAAAAAAATGTTCAGCTGTAGGAAAAGAAATCTTTTTCTTTTTTTCCTATCACCACGAAAAAATGCTTTTCCGACGTCACTCATGCACAGTTTTACTCTGACTGCCATAATATTGTGAGCTGGCTCTATGACATCTTCGGGACAGAGTACAGAGACCGAAACGGGTCAACCATACATGACCCGAGCCCGATCGGACCCAAATCAATATCTTATACGTTGGCCCGAATCCGATCCGATCCGAGAATTTTGCAACTGTGATCCGAACTAGATCCGAAACATGAAAATGTTTTTGTACATATTCGCAAAGAAACACTTCTTTCCTATAGAAAAGTTATCCTAGTCAGATTGTTTTGAAATTTTTTCAAAAAAATGGTCAGATTCCTTCCGGTTTCCGTCATTTTTTCCTTTTATGAGTGGAAAAGTTTAGATAATTCAGGCAGTTTATTTTATATTGGCCTGAGTTAGATCGAACGGATGGACCAAACGCGACCCAAATCAATATCTTTTATGTTGGCCCGAACCCGACCCGACCTGTTTCAGTCTCAGACATATTATGCACAGTATAAAATGTGCCTGGAAAAAAAAAGGTATAAATTCATAATACAGATTAAATAGATAACTGTGAAAATTATAAAAAAAACAAAAATCTATCTAATCATATAAACTATATATCAAAAATAATCATTCCATACCATAAGCAATTAACGCACGCTACCCTTACAAAACAAATTCGATGCGGCATCGCACAAAAAAAAGATTGGCATCGGTGATGTGCATAACATGTGTCGCGGACATCGCCAAACATCGGTGCGTACCGGTGTGCTGCAATGCCAAATTGACATCGATGCGAATACCGATCGCAGGGAGGCGTAAGCATTGTCTGGTGTTTAGAAGTAGTTTTAGACCTCTGGGAACCTTTGAAGGGTCTCGAGAAAGCTTTTTAGATTTATATTAGATTACGAAGCTTACACATCAAATCAGAGATTCATAACATATTGCGTTGTCTTGCGATTCAAAGTCATGGAAGGTCATTCGCAAATTTAAGTTCCTAAAGTCAAGGATCCGAGCGAGCAGAGACGAGCGGCATTGCTTGTAGATCAAAGAATAATGAATAAACTAGGCAAAACAATTTCATTGTCTACTATTCGATTATGCCATCACCAATGACTAGCGATGAGAAAGATGGCGCTATAAAGTGCCAAATCCTGCTGTAAGCCTATTTTATATAGCAAAGATTGATTTTTTTTGAAGTATTACTAGACAAGAAGAAGTTAAATCTGCGTTACCTAAGTGCAGTACTGTTAATCAATTTGATTTTACATACAAAAAGCCCAAAAAAAACAAGGAACGGCACTCATGAGCATCGATACGCAATCCTGCCGAAAAAAGACTTTACAACCCAATTGCAGATCGATACTGTCAAATACCTGGAAATCAAATATATTGCATGAATGAGCACTGATGCCGAGAAAACAGTTGACATTTTGCATCGATGCACTCTAAAAAATAGCCATAGATTAATAAACTATCAAAAAGGGTTTACTGAGAACTGAAGCTTTTAGCTGGTATTTTAGACTCGACAAAAAACTGAAAAGGATTTTTATTTTTGGTAAAAAGCTGCCCGTTTTTCATTTTGCATCTGTTACGAACGCTTTTTAGTTTTTTGGAAATGAAAAACAGAAAAGAGCTTTTTAAAAGATTTATTGGTCGCAATAAACCCTTTTTGATAGTTTATTAATCTACGACTATTTTTTAGAGTGTGGGCATCAGCGCTTTACCGATGCCGATAATTTTTTTTTCTAGGGACAAACTTCTCCAAAGTCTATTTTATAGTGAAAAATACCAAGAATAAGAAAAAAATCAGTGCAACTGTCAAGAAACTTTGGAATAGAAAGATATTAGCCCCTTTCTCTATATATTTATGAACATAGAACGTAGATACACCTGAACCCTACCATTTTAGTTTGAAGAGAACGTATAACGAAATAACGAAATCCTAAAAACATTTTTGTATTCGTCTTCTTTCAAGTCATTTTAATATGCCAGCATTGTGAACAACAGAGCATAGCTGATAATACTGCTATCAATCGTAATGTTGAACCTCGAAATAATACCGTTGATAAATGAACATAACTTAAACGTAACTTAAAATAATCAGTAAGATGTACCTAAAGCAGACTTCTGGTGAAATTTATTTTTCAATCTTTTATACACCATTCGATAGCCCTTTTCACGGCGAGCAAGAATATGTGTTCCCGGAATTTGTCCGAGACTTCTTTCCAATTGAAAAATCGAAAAAAATTGAGCGTGATCGAAAACGCGAAAAAACGACCTCTATCTCGTTTTTTTCTGTAAAGGACGAGATAATAGAGGTCGTTTTTTCCCGTTTTCGACCGCGCTCAATTTTTTTCGATTTTTCAATTGGAAAGAAGTCTCGGACAGATCCTGGGAACACATATTCTTGCTCGCCGTGAAAAGGGCTATCGAATGGTGTATAAAAGATTGAAAAATAAATTTCACTCGAACTCGATCCTTGGGACACACTTCAGCTATAACTTCAATGTAGAAAAAACGCTGCATAAAATGCTCAGTTTTAGAGCCGCTAGAAAAATGCCTGTAACTTTTGATGCAGGGTCAAAGAGCGTTGTACGAGCTCTTATTTTGATCAGAAACGTTAGCTCTACAAATCTGTGCGTTCAGAAAAATTCTAATTGCATAAATATCCAGGAAAATACTAGTATTTGAAGACTCGGTTTTTCGAGGCTCCTAGAAAACCTGCTCATAATCCGTGAAAAAGCACTTTTACTACTGACCAAAAGCGATACAAATTCTGAAATTCGACACTTCAGGCTATCTTTTCATGCGCGTATTTCAAAACCCATTTTTTGGCCGAAAATCACCATGGGCGGTTCCTTAATAGTGCTTAGTAATTTTATCACTCATTACACATGGTATGCAATGATTAGCTATTGTAGATGTGATACTCGTACTCGCCCATCTCTGTATATTAAGAAGTCGAAATGTAATTAAAAGGAAGCTGCTGTCGGATTTACCGAGATATTTTGCACCCACCCAATTTGGTTCAGCGCGGAGCAGGCATCAAATTTTTCAGTATTGAACAGTATTGAATAATTTCATATCTCATCGTAGAGAGCTGAAAGCGGTCTCAAATTATAGAGGACACTGGACTGTATTACACAGAATGGTGTAAACATCAGGATGTACAGTACTTAGACTATTTTATATTTTATTTATAAGAAATGTACAAAATAGAATTTACAAAACTCTATGCAAAAGTTTCTGGAAAACTCGTAGACTTACAGATGATTTCTCAATTTTTTCCATGATATAATCACGTTTAGTGAACAAAACTGACCACATCCTGATGTTTCCAACTCGTTCTTCGATTTTCTGAGTGAATAGTGAATTTTTCAATATTATGTGAAAAGAGACTGGAAATCTTAATTTTCGTAAAAGTTGGTTTTCCACTAGCGTTTTGAATCTTTTCTAAAAACAAAAGATGTTTGTTTATAGAATCATGCCGCGGAGTCTCCTCTTTCGAATGCCGAAAACCGGGCTCTCTATCAAAAGTTATTGAAAAAATAATCGAGTCCACTCTGTCTGTGGACAGACAGCAATACAATTATTTCCTACTTATTTCCTACACCCGACTATTAATATCCTACCAATTCTTAAACGGCTTTCTGAACATGCTATGAGCTATTGATGATGGAGCATGACTTTATACAAATGAAAATCATGTTTAAAACAATTTTCATGAATATGCTAATTCTAGTGGTACCTATTACTGAGCATTTTCAACCTGCGCCGTCGGTTGTATTTCAATGTACTATAGTGCATTTTGCAAGATGTGCTAAAAATTGCTCTGGGACGATCGAGGTTTTGTCATACTAATTGTTTTACTGGAAAAATTAGCTTCTGTTGTTTTCCTGATGGTACTTTGTTGAATTTTTTTCAGCAATGGAAAATTTATTTAAGACCTAAACAATATCAGGTTCAGATGACGTGTAATTTAAGAAAATCAAATGATAATGTCGCACCAATTTCTTTCTCGTGACTCGTATCTTTACAAAAACGGACCGATAACAGTTAATTAAAGCATATACAATTGCAAAGTAATCTTTAATCTTCTCAATCATACTATTCAGCACCAGAGCTCCGTATGGACTCAAAATTCTAAGTCTAGTTCAGTCCGAGTCCATGAAAAACAGTTTTTGCAGCTCATGGACTCTAAAGAAGCAGTCTAGTCCAGTCCACAACGCAAAAACAATCTGTTTTTCCACGATTCAAGTGGATCCAAAATTATTTTCTAATCCAGTCTGGTCCATGGTCTTCTAAGTTTGAGTTATTTTGAGCCGTTATTTTTTCTGTCCGCAAAGAAAGGACATAATACTGCAATTATATAACCATCGGTTGAAACACACATCATAGGTTTAACTCATGGTTTATTCTTGTATAAATATGTTCAAAGTCCAAGTGTTTCGGTACAAAAAATTATCTTAATGCAGCGGTGACACTTTCTAAAATTCTTGCGATATGCTTTTCCTTTCTATTCCGAATAATGTACACAATGTTGAATTACCTAGACCGGGACGAGGTTTAACTAATCGACAGATTACTGCAGTTCTTAATGATCCGATGTTTGTATGCCTCAAAATTGGTGCTTGTATATTGGAGCATAGATCATTAAACTGATCTCTAGTCGGACAGGTCAGTACATGAATACACGCAGCATAGTAAAACAGACGCCCTGTTCGTATTTTTCGCTGGGAAGAAGTATAAGTCATTTATATCATTAAAAAAGGAAAGGATTATCACAATAGATGTATTTTAAATTTTATTCTTTTTGGATTACATGTAGATAATCACATTAAATTTTCTTTGTTGTTTTCTTTCAGACACAGTACGAGTTGTGGCTAGTGATCAAAGTCAAGAAGAACCGGTTTAATGAGATATATTTTCACAATCATCAGTAACAAAACTATAAAACCAATGCAACCATCCAATGTATGCTCACACTCACTCGTCTAACTTCTTCGACAATATCTAGAAGAAAACAAAAGGAAATCTTTTGCGAGGCGGACAGTTTTCAGCAGAATTGGAAATGCTATCGTTTTAATGGGGGCATTGAAAAAAGGAAGAAATGAATTGAATAAAATGGTCAAAATTGGACTTGAACAGTATATGAACGCGTCGGTGAGTACGTTTTATGAACTCAAATCAATTTGTGGTTATTTTTAACTAATTCGCTTTTAAAGCATTCAAAATAACCATCTCTGATACGGCGAAAAAAAAACTGTAAGAAAAGCCGTAAAATCCATAACCATCGAAGAAAACCGTGTAGAAGAACCACGAAGTAAAAAACTACGTTATGAAAACCGTAAAATGCAAAAGTATAGAAGAAAAACTACGCAAGTAAAATCGTAAAGATTAAAACCATAGAAACAAAACCGTTCACTTTCGAATCATCGAAGGAAAACCCTAAAATAAAACCGTCAATTTAAGAAGTGTGAATTTAAAACCAAGAAAAAAATATCGTAAAGCTCAGAACTGTAGAAATAAAATCATGAACTAGCAGTTTGCCAAAGAAAAACAATGAAAATAAACGCGTGAAGAGGAGAATCGTGACATAGTTTTCATTCTTTTTAGTTGACGATTTTATCAAAGCTCCTAAATATGTTAAAACATGTGCAGTTTTAGTCGTTAGCACGTGCGAAAGTCTTCCTAATCAACTAACATAAGTTTAATGGAGCGAGTCTTAGGCTTTTCGATAAATTTATCTCATACTCAGGAATATTCAATAAAGAGCATTAGCCGGGTAGATAAGAGAGTAAAACTGGCACCTGGGACAGGGAGGACGGGAAGACGTCTTTCAGAGCATGTTTCTGCAAAATAAGCCTGTTTTGTGATCTTTCTCGTTTTACAAATTTTCTTTGAAGCTACGACTGTCTTGAAATAGCTATGATGCTGATAGTCTTAGAAGGTAGAGGGGAAGAATTTCCCCTAAAATGCTAATCCTAAGTTTCTAGACGTTCGTCATAGGATACACTGGATGGTATCATATGATATCTGTGCACATCTATACAGTTAGCGTTTTTCTCTTTTATATCTCAAATGCATCTGCGACAGCGAGGAGCTTTACAAATTCAACAGTGATAGCTTTTCGTAAGGTGTTGAAGCTTTTACAGAAGTCTATCCGAGAACATGATGAGTATACAGTGCGAAGGCATACTTCTGTGAGTTCCTCAGTTCAGTGGTTTATGCCGTGTTGTCTCATAATTCATACTTGCCAAGCGTATCTCGAATAATCGAAAATGTCTTACCCTAAGTGCAAAACGAAATTTTTCTTATGAGAAAATATTAAAGCGACGTAAGAGTTCAGATTACTTGCGTAAAGTGTAAAATGAAGTTAACATGCAAAATAGTATAAAAGTGTGAGATCCTCTGTAATGTGGAGACCTGAGAATAACATTCATTAGAAAAAAACAGATTTTAATTTTCGGACAGTTAGAACTCGCGTAGCTCGACCCGGTGCATACCTAGTTATCCCGCCCCATTATTCGAAGTTTCAGTAACTTTTTCTTTTTGATATATTTATATATAGTTGGATACAGGATACCGAGCTGAGTCAGAAAAAATTAGTTTTAATTTTCAAAAAAAGTTTTTTAATTGTATGAGTGTGTCAAACTCTCTATAAAATACTGCACTCTACTTTTCTTGAATCGATTGTTAATAGAGGCTTCTCCGTTATGCTTCTTGTATGCATTGCACGATATGGAGCGCATCAATCCAATGTATACTCACACTCACTCGTCTCACTTTTTCAACAATATCTAGAAGAAAACAAAAGGAAATTTTGATTGTTTATAAGTGTTCAAAAATACATCAAAGTCAATTATAATGTTTTCCTGTTTATGCATACTTTTGCACGCAATGTGTATACACGTTATTCATCAAACATCTATTCATTTTCAGTTTTTGTAGGGTTCTAGTTTACTTAAAAATTGTGTGACATGTACTTTTCGTCTTTGCATTGTTTTGGTGAATATTTTACGAATGTTTAATACACAAACACAATCAACTATATTAGCTCTAGCCTCGATTATTGGTTGGGGTTATATGTTATTTTTTGTCATGGCATTTCGCTTAACGGGTCCGTTCATTGTTATAATTCATCAAATGTTGTTCAATGACGTTCTACGTTTTTGTATCATTTACATGGTGTTTTTAGCCGGATTTTCACAAGCATTTTTTATTTTATTCAATAATAACGGTTTGTGTGGATGATCGTTACCTTTATTTATTTCATTTTTATTTCTCATTTCAGACAGTAGTGGCTTTTTAAAAAGTGTAAAACTGTGTTTTGCTGCCATGCTTGGTGATTTTGATATTGATTATTTTGCCGAAACAACATTTCAGTACCTTAGTGTTCCACTACTAATTATTTATGTTGCCGTTGTTACCGTTTTACTATTGAATCTATTGATCGCAATGATGGGTGATACTTATACATGCCTTATTGAAAATGCAACCGAAATATGGTATATCTTTTATATCGCTATCGTAACATCTTCACTGAGATACATTGGAGAGAGAAAGTGAAAAAATGCAGTATCTTGTCCAAAAAGCGGATGGCTATCTGATGAATTATTCCCAGATTAAATGGTGAAATATTTGTAGCCCCCAGCTTGGTGTTCCGCTGGTTGATCATGTGTTATTATCATGTATTAAATTACTATCAATTAATCGCATGTATGAAAAAAGAAGTAACAATAAAATCAGTTCTTAGTCACTACCCTCAACGTCATCATCGGTGCTTATCTTTGAATCACGAGTTTTGTGGAAAACGTTTAAGCATTTGTCTGCAAAATGGCGTGAAAGTTATTGATATTCTTATCTTGCAGATCAAGTTCACCATTCACAAATACATTTTTGGTAAAAATTATCAAATACTTGACCGTGTAATGTGAGAATAGTTCCGTTGAGCCGGATTACCCAGCTCTACTGCAATACTTGACCGTGTAATGTGAGAAAATTGATCCGGTATTAGATTATCTACAAGTTGAACGTAACTTCCTATTACCTCCTCTGATTGTTTTATTTTTTTATCTTACTTTTTTGAACTTGTTCATTTCGAAAATACGGAGTCAAGTTCATCTGAAGACGACGACGAAAATGACGTTCGACATAATGATAAAAATGTTGGTGACGATTTAAGCATGAACCCTCTATTATTAACTTTCTAACACGTCTTTTCATCTGTTTCTCTTTTGTCTTCAGTTACAACACCAAAAGCAGCAACAACGCAACAAATTCCAGTTGCTCCTCCTCCAACAACAGCTCCAAAACCCGTCTTGAAAGTCTCTTCGTCTTCAAATACGTTAGTCCATGAATTGTTGTTATCATTGACTAAAAAAGTTCTGCTTTCGTAAACTTTCAATTGTTTCCTGGCAAATTAAAAAAATCAAGCCTTACAAGTGCCGTCCTTTTACCATCTGTTCATAATGTGCTCTCTAATCTATATCCATGCCTTTTTTCTCTCTTGTTTTAGACAATTCAAACTTAAATCGCTTGATCAAGGTCATCAAAAACAACAATCAAAACAAATGAAGTGATAATGGTGTAAGCGGTAAGTAAAAAAGGGTTAAATCTATTTTCCAACTTAACAATTAATTTTTTTGCTTATTTTTAGATCAAACACCTGTAGCAACAACAACAACCGATACACAACGTGGAGGTGGTTTAAAGACAGTTATTCAACTTGCATAACACTTCTCGATTTGCAATATTTTGGATTTGCACTGGAATTCTGGAAATTTCGCACTTGCAACACACTTCTTGATTTGCGATGGCGCAAGTGGGAAAAGAAATTGATCTGCGGTAAACGCAAATCCTCCATAATGCCTTAGGCATCCGTTCCAATATTAATACTGGCTGTTGCTGTTCGATCAAGATAATTAACATCCCCATAAGCACTTAATGATTTATATTTCTTAATAGCTTGTTTCCATCCATGTCCATTAAGTTAAACGAACGGTCCAATAGGATACCGAACAAGAAAAGCAGAAATCATATGAGCACGACCACGATCCTTTGAAAAAACCGGTATATTTTCATTAAAACGCCAACGTTTCGACGAAACTTCGCCACTTCGAAAGGTCGATTCAAGTGCACAATTCCTGTTTTCGTTATTGTTATTACTATTTCAGCTTTTCTCCTCCTGTCTATGCGTATGTGAATCTCTGTTAGTGTGTAACATTTTGATAAATATTGATATATTGTTTTGTGCAAATTCTGTCTAATCAATTTCTTTCCATAAAGGTTGCGAAGAACAACTAGTGATTTACCTTTATCCGATGAAATGAAGAATTCTTATTCGTAACGAATCAAAAAAAAATGAAACACAATTTCTAGAAAGCATTAGGTTCCTCGGCTCTTCGCATGTTGAAAACCAATCTAAACTTTCAGGTTCGCACGAACATTTAGATACAACAGAATATTCCTCTACAAGAATTTCGCCAGAAGTATGAGTCAATGTACTCGAGGCATAAGTCAAATAGGGATGTTTTGTCGCGGTCGCCGAACAGATATTCGATCAAAAGTAGATTTTCAATTTTACATGATTTATTTGTTGAAGCTACACTGGTGTGGGATAAACATATGATGGGAAATTCTTCTTCGTAACGGGTCAACTGAAGTTCCTTTGATCTGAAGATGAAAATAAATAATGCCATGATGATCAGAATAGCTGATTACCGCTGTCTCGAGTGTTTTTGACATTTCCAAATCTCCAGATTTGTAGGTAGCATTCAAATCGAAAATCCAAAACTTCTTCAAGGGTGAGAAGGTTTCTGCAAATCGTTTTGAAGGGGCTCACCACCTGCAAGTGGTATTTCTGGACCTACTTTTCCATAAACGGATAGACTCCAGATTCTACTCTCTCAAACTGAAAACCGCAGCTCTCTATCGTGTTTTTCGTTAAAAAGTTATAAGCAAAACATCGGACTGCGCGGTTCATTGAAAAGGATAGTAGTTGTTGTTCGCAACCTTCAACATGCAAGTGACCAAGAATCTAAGAACCAAATTTCTACTTGTTTCTGTACCTTTGATCTGACAATAACACTTAGGTGTTTTCTTGTAAATTCAATAACTTTCCAAGAAAGGTCGTGTAGAGCTTGGAGATATCTCATGTTAATCAAACATTCGCGGGCTACATTAATGCTTCATTAAGAAAGGTTTTGTCCGAGCCCTCAAGAGCCATGGAAGAAAATCCTTTTAGGCTTTTTAATATCTCGATGTATTCTATCGATTGAGATATGAATGAGTCAGAACGGAAGATAACATTTGGGAATGTTCTCTCGTTAGCGGCTACTAACAGTCAAAATCCAACCACTAACACCAATCAGCAGATTACACCTGATAAGCTCGTTTTCTCAAAGAAAACAGTATTTTGTTCATTAGTGACATGCGTGATCAGCAGAATCGAATCTATAGACTATTGATCAAGTCTTTAGCTGCTCTTTATTTTTACAAAATATTTTCTGTCATCTTATTACAGAAAAAACAAATAGTCAGACATTGAATGTTATTCTTATTCGAGTTTACTATGATGGGAATGTTACTGTTGAAGTTTTTAATCCAGTTCTTCAGTTGTCGGGCCTCTGTTACCCTTAGCAGTTCGACCCGATTCTCCAGTCGCACCATCATCATTTTGATATAATTTGGCCATAATAGGCGAGCATAGTTTTTCTAATTCTTTTAATTTATGTTCAAATTCATTTTTTTCGGCTAATTGATTCGCTGCTAACCATTTCAATGCACCATCAATCGATTCTGTAACTTTTGCTTTATCATCACCATTAACTTTTGCTACTAATGTACTGTCATTCCTAAAAACATAGACAACGAAAGAATAGAATGTCGCTATAGTTACTACAAAGTATAACTTACATTGTTGTTTTCATATTAAAGCAATAGGACTCCAGGGTATTTTTCGCAGCTATACGATCACGCTGTGCTTCATCTTCTTTTTTGTATGTTTCAGCATCTGACACCATGCGTTTAACTTCATCTTTCGATAATCGACCACTGTCATTTGTAATGGTGATTCTATTTTCACGACCAGCTGATTTCTCAATAGCAAGCACATTTAATATGCCGTTCGCATCAATATCGAATGTTACTTCAATTTTGGGTACACCACCTGAAACAGAGCAGAAATACAATTATGAGACATCAAACACACGAGATAAAGACGGTCCACTTTTACAAAAGACGATATGAATACTTACGAGGTGCAGGCGGAATATCTGACAATTCGAAATTACCAAGTCGATTGTTATCTTTTGTCATCGATCGTTCACCTTCGAATACTTTAATATCAACACTCGACTGATTATCTGAATAGGTAGTAAATGTCTGTGTTTGTTTAGTTGGGATAGATGCGTTTCGATTAATCACCGGTGTCCTAAACGACAGAACAACGGTAAGTTTGAGTCATACTTTTATTTCATATTACTTACATTACACCACCAGCTGTTTCAATACCTAATGATAGCGGTATAATATCTAACAATAATGTTTCTTCAATTTTTTCCGACTTATCGCCTGTTAAAATGGCAGCTTGAATAGCGGCACCAAAAGCAACAGCTTCATCCTAAATCAGAGAGCAAATAATAAAATCAGTTTTATATGTTCTTCCTTAATGATACTTACGGGATTAACTGATTTATTTAATTCTTTTCCATTAAAGAAATCTTGCAGGACTTTTTGTACTTTTGGAATACGTGTGCTTCCACCGACTAGAACGATTTCATGAATATGTGATTTGTCCTAGAAGAAGAAATGATGTCATTGGCATACACATCTTTGTTTTAATGTTAACTTACCATTTTAGCATCAAGCAATGCCTTTTCAACAGGTTCCAATGTTGAACGAAATAAATCGGCATTCAATTCTTCAAATCGAGCACGAGTGATTGATGAATGAAAATCAATACCCTCGTGTATTGCATCAATTTCAATTGATGTTTGAGATGCTGATGATAATGTTCTCTAGATAAATTTAAAATAAAATTTTTCGAAATGAATCTTAGTATCAAATTGTTAGTCAAATATTTACCTTTGCACTTTCACACGCTGTTCGTAAACGACGAAGAGCACGTTTATTTTGGGATAAATCTTTGTTGTTTCTACGTTTAAATTCTTCGATGAAGTGCGTCACCGTTCGATTATCAAAATCTTCGCCTGAAAATGAATACATATTTATAACAGAAAACATTTTGAACAACGAGGCAAATCTCATTTCTACATACCTCCTAAATGGGTATTACCAGCTGTCGATTTGACTTCAAATATACCTCCCGCAATTTTTAGCACACTCACATCAAATGTACCACCACCCAAATCAAAAATCAAGACATTTCTTTCACTATCTACTTTTTGGTCTAAACCGTAGGCAAGCGCAGCTGCCGTCGGCTCATTAATGATTCGCAAAACATTCAAGCCAGCAATAACACCAGCATCTTTTGTTGCCTGCCGTTGTGAATCATTGAAATAGGCTGGTACAGTAATAACAGCATCATTAATTTTTCTGCCTACAATAAAAGAAAATTCATGCATAAGAATCACAGCGCTATCATAAGATGTAAATACCCAAATAAGCTTCGGCTGTCTCTTTCATCTTCGTTAACACCATCGATGATATTTCTTCTGGTGTGAATGCCTTTGTTTCGTTTTTATATGCAACTTGTACTTTTGGTTTTCCACCTAGAAAAGAAGAAAGATGTTCATAAACAGCGTCATACGAAAAGTGCTATTAAATAATTAGAAAAATATTTTCTCTGTCTTTCCTCAACAGATTAGTTTACTGTACGTTCAACGAAGGCTTTGTTGATATTTTGATTCCGGACGCTGATCTCTGAACTCTGGAATGATTATTAGCGAAAATTACAGCAAAGCCTGTTGAAATAATTCCATGGATATTGCTAAACAATTTAGAGAATTTAATGCTTTCAAAACAGTCTTTTTCAGCTTGCAGCTGACGCATTTGATCTCTTTTGCTCTTGACTTCAGATCAAACAAGAGATATTATCTGACCTTCATGTGAAACACTTACAGGTTTCTTTACGACTAATCATCTGTTAACTTGGTTATAATACTTCTATGAAACTGTGATTCACATACCTTCCTGGATAACAGTGAACGGCCAATGTTTCATATCGGCTTGTACGGTTAGATCATCATATTTTCGTCCAATTAATCGTTTGGCATCAAAAATAGTGTTATTTGGATTCATTGCCACTTGATTTTTTGCGGCATCTCCAATTAGACGTTCTGAATCGGTAAACGCCACATACGACCTTTTGACAAAGAATAAATTTAGAGAATTCATAAACAAACATTTTATACACTGTACTTACGGTGTTGTACGATTTCCTTGATCATTGGCAATGATTTCCACTTTGCCATGTTGAAATATTCCAACACACGAATAAGTTGTACCAAGATCGATACCAATCGCCCGAGCCATTCTTGTTGTTCTGGTGTTGTTAAATAATAATAATTAAAAACTAGGTATAGAGAGATTGACACGAAATAGTGTGCACACAACTGTTCAAACTGATGTTTATTTTTTAATATGCTCTAGGTGTTTTGTCATTTGACTTATATACGGAAACTTGTACTTTTTTTCTGATTCTCGTATGTTCGACAATATCGACGTTCTTCCCCGATGGTTTTACAGTAACACACTATGCAATACGAGGCACTGATATTCTTTCTCTTCTTCTCCCATTGCTTCGTTACATCATGATGATTAATTTTTCTTTTCTTTCTTTTCTATTGCAATGGCTATAGTAGATTCAGATTGACAAAATTACCTGATGCAATGTATGAAAAGGTGAAAGTGTAGGGCGAGGAACGAAAATTGATGTGTGATATTATCCATATAGCGCACAGTAAAAAAAGG
The DNA here is from genome assembly GCA_905250885.1 of Didymodactylos carnosus. Classification (NCBI taxonomy): domain Eukaryota; kingdom Metazoa; phylum Rotifera; class Eurotatoria; order Philodinida; family Philodinidae; genus Didymodactylos; species Didymodactylos carnosus. The sequence goes on along the minus strand of CAJNOQ010002912.1, from coordinate 5,782 downwards.
TAGGTAAGTCTGAGAAGGGACCATCTAGCTTTACAGAGTAAGACTGATGATATAGATTAGTCAACTGTACGATCGCGTTTTGCTTCATGTTCTTTTGGTATGTTTCAGCATCTGACACCGTGCGTTTAACTTCATCTTTCGATAAGCGACTACTGCCATTTGTAATGGTGATTCTGTTGTCACGATCAGCCGATTTCTGAACAGCAAGGACATTTGTGAAGAATGACCGGTGGCACTGGAAGAACGCTTGAATGCTTGATTCTATGCTCATTCGATGGAGAAATATTCATTCATTCTAGAAAACTGTAGCGCGAAATTCCCAAATAAGTTTTCTTCCTTTGGTCAGTATTTAAAGTATTAACACACGCTTAATCTTTGTACTGGGACATTAGAGTAGAGAAAAGAACGACGAGAAATTAAAGTTGCATTCCGAGTATAGTGCTTTTATAGCTAGTCTCTTTGTAAAAGATTATGTGTGTTGTAGATACGACCGCCTCCTCTTTTTTTTTTCGAACAAATATTGATGTTAAACTGCTGCTATGTTTTATTCTTTCAAAGGATAAAAAAGATGTTGATTTCATTTTTAGAGTTGCATGCAAATTTGGTAAAGTTGCAATCGCGTATACGGCGTTTTCTGTGGGTTTGTTTTATTTCTGTACTCTACTCTGTAAAAAGAGTGTATCTATAGATGTAAGCGTATATTCTCTCTCTTGTGGTGTTGTTACTCCAGGTGGCAGTGTGTATAAGTATTTTTTGCTTTTTCTGCTTTCCTATAGCTGCTCTCTTTTTTGTAAAGTCAGCTTTGTTTGTAAAATAAAATCAAGTTCAAGTTCAGGGGTGAAAGTTTCATCGAGTTTCATCTGATTTAAAACTAAATGAAGTTAGTTCCCTTCGTGAGGTAACAGTAATCGAAGCCGCAAAATTATTGGTTCGTGGTGCTGTATCCGGTGGAATATGCTTTTTTTAAAGTTTTTTGTTTTTGATTTTTAAATTAAAAAATAGGAAATTTTTAAATTTTAAAAACCCTAAAATTTAATTTAAAAGTCAGAAAGAGAAAATTTTAAAAAAAGCTCTCGTCAGGGACTCCAAAATTCGATTCTGAACAACTTTTGTACTCAGAGTTTTGCTTCAAAATGCTTGGTTCGGGCGAAACTAGCCGTAAGGTTAGGTAAAAGAATCTTCGGTGAGCCAAAAACCAGCGATATGTTCAAGTTTTGAATTTTTTCTTCAAGCCTTCCCGGTTTGTAGAGGATACTTCGAAGTGTACGTTCGGAAGTTTTTTCGGCTTAATGAAATTATTTGGCTGAGAAAAAAATTAATTACTTGTACAATATTGTTAAATTTTCCACTTACCGAGTGACCAAAAACGGTTTCTAAAATGTTTAAGGTAGTCTATACTGTAGCCCGTGAAATTCTCTGTCAGATGAGATAGTGCTTGGATCTTTTCGTTGAGTTGCTATTTTACAAATAAGACTTTATGCTAGTGGAGTAGGCTAAATTAACGTTAATTAGGATTAATTAGTCAATACCAGGAAGGAAAGAACAAAAATTCTTGCATATTTTCTCGTAATAAATATTTTTCACACATTTCTCTATCGATCTAGGAAAGAACCAAGCTTTTTTGATGAATGGAGGATGGACAGGAATTTTTTTAATAATAATCCCTTGTTCCAAAATTTAGCAATATTTTTTTTAAGTAATTAATTTTTTTCTCAGCCAAATAATGTGTGTGGTGATGGTCAGTGTATTGAATGGAATGAACGATTTTGAAATGAAACGCTTTGTAATAATTATCAAGATGCATTCCATGTGTGTGAATTAAAAGAAAATATGCGAACAATGAAAACAGGTCAATGGGAATGAAAAATTGAGAATTTTATCAAAGAAAACGATTCACGAAGCAGTCGTGCGAAGTAGGACGACTGATTATTCGAATGATAATGGTTCACTTATTATGTGCTTGTTTAAACATATCAGAGATAAATGTTCTAGTTCTGGAGTATTTGTTTTACAAATATTTTGAATCATATTCAATTACACCATTTATTGAACCTTATCTTGAAGCTAATCAATTTGCATATTATAATTACAAAATAATACGTTTAATATTTCAGTAGTCAACGCTTCCTGCTCAATTCTGTGCTGCTGGTTATAAACAGACTAATTGTTTTAATGATTGTCCGAGTAAAACTACACATCTGCTGAATATTTGGTCAAGTTTAGTAAGTTTTGAAGAGGCTTTCCGCCTGCAAGTGGTATTTCTGAACTTATTTTTCCATAAACGGATAGACCCAGATTCTGCGCTCTAAAACTGAAAACCGCGGCTTTCTATTGTTTTTTTCGTTAATCGTAAAGTATCTGAGACTTATTTATCAATATCTGGACATCACTCGCTTTAAGTGAGATTTTTTCTATCTTCTGTGGCCTAATTATATTTATTGCAGTGGGCGTTAAACGATGATGTTCTAAGTGTTTACGACAACATCTTGAACCTTCAGGTTTAATTACATTTTTGGTTACAAATATCATATCTCGATCTGCAACTGCTATAGTCGTTGATGAGCGATGAATATGAGATCGAGAAACATTGCAATTCTAAACAACCGTATAACTATATACCTTTGAATGAAATAACACTATACACCCAATTGATCAGAAATATAACTTACGGATGAGATGATATCGTGCAATTCATTAGTAATGTAATACACGATGGTTCATTAACCTCTGCCACAGTTTGAGACCGTTTGTGGTATTAATTTGTTGCAAAAGAATCAAAGCTGATATCCATATCTTCTACCTGTATCTAACAATAACTTGACACTATGCATAACGTTAAAGAAATAATCATTAATGTTTCACTTACCTGATCATCTTTTGCATCATCTTCAGCAAAATCTTTCACAACTCGATCTAAAAATCTCTGAAATTCTGGATTGCACCTTTTGTAATACGCATACGACTGTCGACATTTATTACAAACATTTGTCAAGACCACTATATATGAGTGATTCTGGTGATTTTTGTACCGTTCGACTTAAGCTAATGGAAATGCATGGTTCTCCGTTAATACTAAATCGAACTTTTAGAAGCTTATGCCATTTTATTCCGGACACTTTACTCTATATATACTGCTAAGATCTCTTTTCTGTCTTATTTCCTTAGTGTACAGTAAGCAAAACACTTTGTTTTTGGGTTCTTTTTCCTTTCTTTTCTTAGTGGTTCCTGCACGTTCTTTTTTCTTAATTAACATTTTTCTTTTTCTTAAGGGGCAGTGGAACAAAATCTTTTTTGCTTCTTGTGCAGTATTTTACCTGCTCTGTCAATCTGCAGTCTTAGTTTTGCCTAATCTCTTTTAGTTTCTGTGAAAACTTCGATGGAATTTCTGGTCCTCGAAAAGTAGATTTCGACGCATGAAAAGTTCAAAAGAATTTTCAGAGAACATATCAAAATAATCATACGTTCTTCTTTTATATGCAGCAGCTAGATAAACTCTTTTTCACTATCATGACTTTCCGGCTTTCTCTTCGGGTCATGATAATCAGACATAATATGTGTTCAAACTTTAGTTATTCAGTGAATAATCACATTAATTTTATGTAGGAAATGAAATAAAGTAGAAATGAAACATGAAAATAAGAATTAAATGAAAATTTGGTTTATCTTTTAGAAAAGCGTATCTTGAGATTTTTGTATATTCAGAATCAGTATAATTGATTGCGTAGTACCTTTTTGAGTCTACTGCGCAGCCAATAAGCACTTTAAGTCAAATATTTTTCTATGAAAGGATTTACCAAAGTAGGCACTATAGATTGTTGAAAACCGCAAGTTGCTAGCGGTTTTTTCGTTTTTGAGTAATTGACATTTTACTGACATCCAGTAGCTTGTGACATACAATTTGTCCCACCCCCTTTTGACTCTCCCCTGACCGAACTACATGGAATTGAGAACTCGTTTTTTACCATATATGTCAAATGGGTAGCACAAGTTATGCTGTAAACAGCAAGGCTTCAGCTTCTTTCTAAAAGAAGAAATTTGAAAAATACATCAAAATGTCCCACCCCTAACTTTTGCCCCACACCCAAACATATCTCTAGAATTGTTTTGGCTAGTACATAAAGCTTCATATTGTACGATTATACGTGTTTTGACACCCTGAATTAAATGGCCGGCTCAGTTTTCTGAAAACCAGCTCAGCAAAGGATTTCGAGAAAACCTGGATTTTTAGAGGCCCAAGGTTAGAAATTGTCAAAAACCATTTTTTAATGATGCCAGTTGATAGGGCAGATGTGAAAACCTATGTTTCAATACATTTTTAAGCTCAGTTATGCCCTTTTACCTGAAAAGCAGAGAAAATCGCATTTTCGATCCTGAGTCAAAAAGTGAACAACCAGGATTTGGGCTGAGAAGGACTTGGCAGTTTGGAAACAGAGTTTTTTCTAGACTTTCAAGTACCTTCTATAAATCTACAGTGTTAAAATATTTTCTTGGACACTTTCATTTTGGGTCATTTTTTTCTTTAAAAACGATACAAAAATCACCAGAATCTCTCACATTTTATATTGTAGGTGCTGCTGTTTCGTATCGATTAACTTTCTTTCGCAAAACATCAATATTTTCATATCGTCTCTTTAGTTTACTGAGCTGCAAATCTATACTCTTGTCGTCTGGTCTACTATCAAGTACAGATGATAGAAAACAATAAGTATGAGTACTACTTATACTTATTGTAAAAAATGTTTAAGAAAGAAAAACTTTTCAGTTTACGCTGAACAGGCAAAAAGCAAGAAATATAAACTGCAAAAACGACTCGAAATGATCTGCACATTACATTAAGAAAATAACAAAATGTATATTTTGTTATTATTTTATATTATTGCATTATATATATAACGTAAATAACAAAATATTTATATTAGTTTTTGTTGCTGCTGAGAAACAAATTTAATAAAGACAAAGTAATGTGAATAAAACAACTAATTTTGCAACTACCCATTAATGCGGTGACTTCAGCCCCAAACTGCTTTTCCCATTTATTAGTTTTCTTTCAGACTTCATAGAATAAAAATATGTTACAAAGTACACAATCCAACATAATGTGGACTACACTTCTACATGATAGTCGTTGTTCGGTGAACCACTGAGGTATATTCCATGCTAGTGTCTCTCGACATCCCATTAAGGAAATCCAGTTGTGTTGAAAGGAATGCTTTTGTCTAAATGCTCTCGGTGTGACGACATAGATGTAGAATGGTAACGAACCGTTGAAATAGAGCAGATACGAGCTGCTTAAATAAGTAAGAAAAGTCTCAATTGTCACTCGTTGTGAGGATTTCTGTTGGTAGAGTATCAAAGCCGAATAAAATGTGTTGACTGTATACGGTAGCGTTGATATCAGGTACAGGGGAACTTCTTCAAACAGCATTCGCATCAGCTGATGATCTATGTGACGAATCTGCTGTCACATGATGGATACTGTTGGATGTATCCGACGACGACTTCCGCACACATTATTGTATGTTCTGCGAATATGAATTTTGCTTTTTATGTTTGGAATCGGGAAAGAACAGTACTTGTAAATGTGGCCCTATGCCAATGTTTTTTTGTTGTTTTGAGAACATTAACGGGCTGTTTTTTAGAAGTTATATTAACTCCTAAAACATTTTTCTTCGACTTCGTGATATTGACTTATCTGTCGCATCTACCCTTTCTCACTAATCGACCTAATCTAGGTACTAGACTATACACATCATCTAACGCCACTATAATTTTTTTCCTTACT